>JANSVA010069356.1:0-11998 GCA_025504915.1 Erythroxylum reticulatum | reverse complement strand
TCACGTTTTTCTCCTTTTAACAAGCAAGGCAGTATATTCTTTTTCCATTTCTACCCTTAATGAGCCCAAAAAGTCCATCTTACCATTCCTTATAAGCTTATGTTCTTTTATGCTTAAGTGATCTCCTAAAAATGTCCTTGAACATCCTTATTACATTAACCCTTTAATTCCACTTACCTATTCAATAAATCCCACTAAATTTGACATAATTATAACTCTAAAAATTAAATATATCAAAACCTCAAAATTATTTTAAATCAAGCTTACTTAAAGAAAAAAACTTCAGGGTCCAACAACTCTCCCCCCTTGACCAATTTCTTCCTCGAAATTCTTACCTGAGACATTGAAGAAGTGTGCATACTTCTCCCTCATGGGTCCAAGGGTTCCCACGTGGTCTCTTCCATAGAATGATTCTTCTACAAAACTTTAACCAGCTTCACAGTCTTGTTTCTCAAAACCTTTTCTTTTGAATCTAAGATCTCCACTGGTCGTTCTTTATAAGTCAAATCCTCTCTTAACTAAACTTCTGAAGGTTGAACTATATGTGAAGGATCAAACCAATACTTCCTCAACATTGATACATGGAAAATATTGTGAATCTTAGACAACTCTGGTGACAAAGCTAACTTATAGGCTAAAGGCCCAATCTTCTCAATTATCTCATATGGGTCTATGTATCTCGAACTAAGCTTGCTCTTCTTACCAAATCTCAAAATTCCTTTCTATAGAGAAGCTTTAAGAAACACTTTATCTCCAACTTCAAATTTCATCTCCTTTCTATATGTATTTGTATAGCTCTTCATTCTATCTTGAGCTGCTTTAAGTCTCTGCTTTACTAATTTAATCTTATCAACTGTGACTTGTACCAACTCAGGTCCTACTAGTCTCCTTTCACCTTCCTCATCCTAACAAATAGGAGTTTTGCACCTCCTACCATACAAAGCTTCATAAGGTGCCATTTGAATTCCTAAGTGATGGGAATTATTGTAAGCAAACTCGATTAATGGTAAATGATCATCCTATTAACCTTTGAAGTCCATAACACAAGCTCTTAACATCGCCTCCAATGTCTGTATTGTCCTTTCTGATTTACCATCAGTTTATGGATGGAATGTTGTACTAAAGTACAACTTGGTTCCCAAAGCCTCCTATAAGCTTTCCCAGAATCTGGAGGTGAACCTGGGGTCCCTATCCGAAACTATAGAGCTTAAAATCCCATGAAGTCTGATTATTTCATCCAAATATTTCTTGGCCAAGGCATTCAAAGAATCTGTCTGTTTAATTGGCAAGAAATGTGAGGACTTGGTTAACCTATCAACAATCACCCATATTGCATCATGCTTTTTGCTAGTCCTTGGCAATTCCATCAAGAAATCCATCTTAATCTTCTCCCATTTTCATTCCAAAATTGGTAGAGGTTTAAGCTTGCCTGAAGGTGCCTGATGTTTAGCTTTAACTTTTTGGCACACTAAGCATCTTTTAGCATATTCCACAACTTCTTTCTTCATTCCTTTCCACCAAAAAGGCTCTTTTAAATCTCTATACATTCTCGTACTTCCTAGGTCCATAACATAAGGCACATTGTGTGCCTCATCTAGAATCTCTTCTTTCAAATCTAACATGTCAGGAATACACAATCTGTTACCTACCACCACCATCAGTCCATCTTCTCTGATCTCTATTTCAAAAGGTTTACCATTTTCATTCTCTTCTCGAAGCCTGCTCAAATACTCATCTTGTTTCTGTAATTCCTTAATCTTCTCATTCAATACTGGCCTCACTCTAAAGTTAGTCAATACATAATCAGACTCGACTTGCCTCAATGTCACTTTAAGTTTGGCTAATTTTGTCAACAAATGAATTTATATTGTCTCCATATGAGCCATAGTGGACTTCCTACTTAGTGCATCCGCTGCTACATTAGCTTTCCCCGGGTGGTAGTCTATCATCAAGTCATAATCTTTCAATAGCTCTAACCACCTTCTTTATCTCAAATTCAACTCCTTTTAGCTCATCAGATACTTAAGACTCTTATGGTCTGTAAACACCTTAGTGGTGACTCCATATAAATAGTGTCTCTATACCTTCAACACAAAAATTATGGTAGCTAACTCCAAATTATGCATAGGATAATTAATCTCATAGGGCTTTAATTGCCTAGAAGCGTAAGCAATCACTTTATCACTTTATCACTTTACATCAACACACAACCCAATCCTTTTCTTGAGACATCACTATGGACTATATATCCGTAACTACCCGAAGGCAAAGTCAAAACCGGTGCAGTTGTAAGTTTATTCTTCAATTCCTCAAAACTGCTCTAGCACTCTTCTGTCCATACAATTTTTTTATTTTTTCTTGTCAATTTGGAAAGTGAAGCTGCTATTATGGAAAAGCCCTCCATAAACCTTATATAATACCCGACCAATCCCAAAAAACTTCTCACTTCAGCTACATTCTTAGGTGCTTCCCATTTTACAACCGCTTCTATCTTCCTCAGATCCACATGTCCTCCTTGCTCTAAAATCACATGTCCAAATATGTCACTTCCTTTAGCCAAAATTCACATTTGTCGAATTTGGAATATAACTCATTCTTCCTCAATGTCTCCAAAGAAATTCTTAAATGTTTCTCATGTTTCTTATCACTCTTAGAATACACCAAAATATCATCAATAAAGAAAATGAAAAATTGGTCTAACAAACGCTTAAAGACTCTATTCATCAAATCCATGAAATCTGCAGGTGCATTTGTTAACCCAAAAGGCATGACCAAAAACTCAAAGTGGTCATACCGTGTTCTAAAAGCAGTCTTTGACACATCGGACTCCTTTATCCTCAACTGATGGTAACCTAATCTCAAATCTATCTTCAAAAAGACCCTTGCCCCTTGCAACTAATCAAACAAGTCATCTATGCTTGGAAGCAGATATCTGTTCTTAATGGTGACATGGTTAAGCTTCGTATAATCCACACACATTCGCAATGATCCGTCTTTGTTCTTCACAAAAAGGATCAAAGCTTGGCCTACTATAACCTTTCTCCAACAAATCTTCCAATTACTCCTTAAGCTCCTTCAATTCTGAAGGAGCCATTCTATAAGGCATAATCGAAATTGGTGTTGTGCCTAGAAGAAGCTCAACAGAAAATTCAATTTCCCTAGGTGACAATAGTCCTGGTAACTCCCCGGGAAAGACATCTGGGAATTCCATGACCACTGATATATCTTATAACTTCCCTCTATCTGCCCTCATGTCTAACACATAGGCCAAAACTGCTTCACACCATTTCCTCATCATTTTCTTTGCCATCAAAGTCGAAACAATTCTCGATAAGCTAAATTTTTTTTAGTCTCTCATAAACATCACCTTTCTTCCATCATCTAGCTCGAACTCCACTACCTTCTATTTGCAATCTAAGTTAGCATTATATTTCTCTAAGGCGTCCATATCCAAAATCACATCTAATTCTCCCATTCTCAATGGCATTAAATCCACCACTATGTGTCCCCCACTATTATGTATCTTACAATCTATATAAACTTGACTAATCATAATATACTAGCCGATTGGAGTACTCACCATCAAAGGAGTATCCAATGGGCTCAAATCTCTACCATACACAGTTCTAATCGATGAAGCAAAGGAGTGGGTAGAACCTGAATCAATCAAAACAATCACATCATCATCAAATAATTTAATCATACCAGTCATAACTTTTGGAGCAGTCTCTGCGTCCTCCCGTATCATTGCAAACACTCTAGCTGGTGCTTGCCCCCTTGGTCTTCCTAGAGGATTCACCCTCCTAGCTACATCAGAGCTGCCACTTTAGTTGTAGTCTAGTGCCCTACTACCTCAGTTTTCATCAAAGCTAGCATCTGTTTTCCCTCTCTTCTTGCATACCATGGACACTCTTTTGCCATGTGCCCCTTCTCTCCACATTTGAAACAAGCTCTAATCAGCCTGTAGCATTCCCCTCTATGGAACTTGTCGCAATGATCACACTTAGGTACAGAAGACTTATCCCCTTCTCCTCTTTTACTGCCTCCTGTCGTTGAGGCTTGATGAGAAACAGTAGAATTCCTCATAGGTCTAGGCCCACTTACCCCACTACTCCTTTCCTCAAATTACACAGGGAAAATCCTAGCACTCCTTTCAGGCATAGAAGTACTACCTCGCCTCTTGAACTGTTCTCTCCCCTTTCTCTTTTTGCTCACGACGCTCTTTATTTTCTAAATGTTCTCAACCCTCAGAGTTGCTCCAACCAACTGTTGAAAATCAAAAAAATTCTACACCACTACTTTCTCTCTAATAGCTAGATGTAACCTCGATTCAAACCTACGACACTTAGCTACCTTACTCATCATCATCTTTGCTACACACTGGGATAGCTTTGTAAACTGGCGCTCATACTCACTCACTTTCATTTCCCTCTGGGTGAGACTCAGAAACTCTTTCTACTTCTGCTGAATGTACACCTCAGACAAGTACTTCTTCTTATATGCAGCTAAGAAGTCCTTCCATGCTAATACTGGCGGTCTCATCTGGCTCTCTAGCACACTCTCCCACCAATGCAAAGCATCTTCCTGTAGCAAGCTTTTAGCATACATAACCTTCTCATCATCCTCACAATCCATCTGATCTAGTATCCTCTCGGTCTTTCTTAACTAAGTCTCAGCTTCTTCTGGATCCGTTGTCCCATAAAAATTTAGTATTCCATACTTCTTGAGCTTGTCAAACTGCTTCCCCTTCTTGACTGAGGCCGAAGCAGAAGATTGTGACATCTGACCCATAGCCTGAGCAAATACCTAAAACATTCTCGGATCCAATGGAGCAGGCACTTGCTCCTGCAGAAGAGGAGACTCCCGAGTCTGTGACCGAACGGGCTCACTACTTTGCCTTACAGAAATCTTAGCATTTCTAGGGGCTACTAATTCATCGGTACTCTCCTCCCTTGGTGAAGAGTCAGGTGTAATCAATCCTTGTAATACTCCTCGTGTTCTTCTACGAGGTAGCATCTTACTCCTTTAATATAAACACTAACTATTAGCTTACATTTCATTTTAAAATCTTAATCCCTACATGTATGCATGACATGCATGTCACTTAATGCAATTCAATCGATTCACAATCCAACAAGTAATCACTTAACCTAACAATTCATCCTACTATGCACTTTAAGCCTAGGAAAAACCTAAGCTCTGATACCAAACAATTCTAGACCTCGCTTTTGGAGCCCAGCATTCGAAGTCATTGAACTAAAACAGTACTTGTCCTCAACCATATTGAACCTAGTTTGGGACAATTGGCATAACTTTCCCTGCAGATATTGTATTAAGCTATTCTTTGATGGTTCAAAAGAATAATTCAAGATCTACAACCTTCATACAGACCTCGAAGATGGATTCTATCATCTACAGGGTCAAAAATGGGACCAAACAATAAGATCAGATGAAACCAGATAAAGGGTCAAACGAATTAGGAAAATTGTCATAACATTATCTAGAGATATCAGATTAAGGTTTTATTTATATGGATCGAAAGAGGACTTCAAGATCTATAACTTTCATGAAGACCTTGAACATAGATTTGATCATCTACAGGGTCAAAAGTGGGACCAAACGATAGGGTGAGACGGAACCAGATGAAGGGTCAGACGAATTAGGAAAATTGTCATAACTTTCTCTATAGATGTTAGATTAAGGTGTTCTTTAGATGTTTAGAAATAATAATTCAAGATATACAACTTTTATGAACATCATGAAGATAGATTCCATCATCTACAGGGTCACAAATGGGACCAGACGATAGGACCAGACAGAACCAGACAAAGGATCAAATGAATTAGAAAAATCATCATAACTTTCTCTAGAGGTGTCTGATTAAGGTGTTCTTTGGACGGAAAAAAGAGGAATTCAATATCTAAAACTTTTATGAAGACCTTGAAGATAACTTCCATAATCTACAGGTTAAAAAATGGAACCAGACGATAGGATCAGACAAAACCGGACGAAGGGTCAGATGAATTGGGAAAACTGTCATAACTTTATGTAGAGATGTCTGATTAAGATTTTATTTAGTTGGTTCGAAAGAGGAATTCAAGATATACAACTTTCTTGAAGACCTAAAAGACAGATTCTATCATATACAAGGTAAAAACTGGGACCAGACGATAAGATCAGACGGAACCAGACGAAGGGTCAAACAAATTGGGAAAATAATCATAACTTTCTCTAGAGATGTCGGATTAAGGTAGATCTACAACTTTCATGAAGATCTTGAAGTCAAATTCTATTATCTTCATGGTCAACATTGGACAAGATGATAGGATTAGACGAAACCAGACGAATTGGAAAATCTGTCATAACTTTCTCTAAAGAAATCCAATTAAGGTGTCCTTTAGATGGTTTGAAATAGGAGTTCAAGGTCTATAACTTTTATGAAGACCTTGAAGACAGATTCCATCATCTATAGGGTAAAAAATTAGACTAGATGATAGGATCAAATGGAACCAAATGACCAGAAGATACAAGATTAACAATGCACAGAAGATACACGTCATCACCAGACGAAGCATCATCACCAGATGATTTGTCAGCACTAGACAAAGCGTCATCACCAGATGATACTTCATCATCAAACGATTCATCATCACCAGATGATTCGTCATCACCAGATAATGCATCACCAGATGGCACGTCATCACCATACGATTTGTCATCGTCAAAAGATTCGTCATCACCAAATGACACTTCATCACCAGAAGATTCAACCTATACTCCTGAGCATCTCCACTTATAAGGACCATAACTTTCGACTTCAATGTCCAAAAATTTCATACTATATACTATTAGAAAGCTAGAAAGATAAGCTACAACTTTGCAGAAAACAACTTGGACTAATTTAGCCTAAATTAGTCCAGTTTTCCTTTGAAGTCAGCATACAATTTCTACACCGAGGAAAGGCTTGGATTATGAAATGTACAACTACAAAAGAAATGTACAGATAGACCTGGGGAACTTTTCAATTCTAAACTCATTTGCTAAATCAAAAGAAGTTCATTCATAACTTTAATTATGTATTAACATTATAATAAAGGCCTAACACAAAATACAACATACATAGGATACTCAATGTTTAACATGCTTATAAAGCCATCTAAGAGTGATCGAACTAACTTAGTTAAAAAAGTTTCTAATATCTTGGAGTTTCCGATGCCTTGGAAGGATTTCTAACCTTCTTGTTTTGCACTTAAGGAGGGAATAGTGGGGTGAGCTACACAGCTCAGTGACTAACATATTTATAGCTGTTGGCAATTGACCACAAATTCAAGCATATGTATATATATATATATATGCGTATATTCAGTAATTCAAGCATTCTTCAATTTAGTTTAACACTCATAGCACGTAACACTCAAATGCATCATACATGAGAAATTAAAGATGCAATGCACAGCAAATGGGTCGAGGGTTCCATAGAAACAAAATGGAGAAATCGAAGTTTATCCCATGAACAGAATGAGTCCAATTTCGGAGCTTATATGCCACAAGTGGGCAACCAGGAGAAGGCACTCGTCAACGTACATGTGACGAACAAAATGGTTCCACTCTTGCCAAAACAAAAGCACATAATCGTTTTCTCATGTGCTCATACTTTTATGCTTTGTCTTCTTTTCATTTAATGCAAAATTTCATATTTGTGGTATAACATAGTCATATTTCATCATGCATTTTCAACATTTACAAACAAGTCAATTCCAAACAAATCAATTTCAACATACACACGTAGGCAAGAATTTATCTAATTACACTATAACCATAAATACGTTACCCACCAAATTAACTTGCAAAAATCTAAGTCAAGCTTGCCTTTCCCCTTGCTCTTGGGTAGGATTCCCTTGGTTTCCTAAAACAACCAAGGTTCCGTTCAAAACAACATTCTAATAAAATTCATAAACTTTAAAAATCACAAAATTTCAATAAATGCAAATTAAACTCAAATCTAACCTACTCATAGTCCATCTAGGTTAGAAAACCTAAGACCTAGTTTAGAAACCCTAAAATCAATTAGGTTCTCCTTATCCATCTTCTTCCAACACAAACCTTTCATTCTCTACACAAACCCATTTTCTTTTTCTCTAACTCCTTCATCCTCATCACAACTCATTCCTTTAATAAAGCAAGAAGAAAAGATGGTTAACCTACCTTAACAAATTTGATTTCTCTTCTGTTCTTTTTTCACCAAAACCTCTCTTCTTCTCTCTTAATTTCATTTTCCACTCTTTCCTCCCCTCAATTCACGTTTTTCTCCTTCGAACAAGTAAGACAACATATTCTTTTTTCATTTCTACCCTTAATGAGCCCAAAAATTCCATCTTACCCTCCTTATAAGCTTATGTTCTTTTATGCTTAAGTGATCTCCCAAAAATGTCCTTGAACATCCTTATTACATTAACACTTTAATTCCACTTACCCATTCAATAAATCCCACTAACTTTGGCATAATTATAACTCCAAAAATTAAATCTATCAAAACCTCAAAATTATTTTAAATCATGCTTAAATAAAAAAAATTCAAGGTCCAATAATAGTCTATTGTTTCTCCTTGTTTTATACAAATAATCTCGTATTGATGCACTAAAAGACTTTTTTATGTTTCTTTGCCTCATTCATTCCTTCAAAAGTAACTTGAAGTTTGTACCATATTTATTTTGTTGTAAAACAGTAGGATACCTTTTCGTACTCTTTTGGAGATAGTGCCTTGCTTTGGCATTCAAGTATGTATTCCTTCTACCGACATCATTCCACACTTCTATATTGTCAGTAGCAGGAGGTGTAGCTCTAGCTTTGATAGCGTACTAGATTTCGATATCCATCAATTTAAGATAGATGGTCATTCTCTCTTTCCAATAAGAGTAGTTGTTTCTATTGAAGTAAGGAGGCTTTGAGACGGATTGCCCTTCAAGGCTTCTTAAGTTGTTTGCCATGATTTATCACATGCTATAAAACATAATAAATGTGACCTCTCTTTGATACTAAATGATAAAGCAAACACACGCAAAAGGGTTGAATTGTGTGTAAAAAATTTGCAAGGTATTTTAAATTCATATAAAGACAGGGGGCATGTTAAATTTTAAAAACAATAGAAGCCTATCAAATGATAGAACCCTATTAAACGAAAGGACCTATTAGACTATCGAAGCTTGCTAAACAATCAATCCCGTTAAAACAATTTAAAACAGAAGGCGTCTGTTAAAACTAAAAAGAACCTCTTGCAAGTTGAAAACTGAAGGAGCCTCTTACAAAAATGAAAACACAAACAATACACTGCAGAAATTTAAAAGTTAAAACAGAGAGAGGAATGATGTATTTGATTTATACTATTTCGACTAACAATAAAGCTTAAGTCTAGTCCCCGAGTATCCAACTTGAGTATTTCACTATAAGAATCCAAGTATTAAATTTGATGAGCCTATCCAAGCTTACAAGTACATATTTTTCAAGGTTCTCCAACCTTCCACACTTGAATGTATAACAAACTTCTAAAAGCTCACAGAAAAATAAAATGTAAAATTAAAAGTAAGTTCTCAAATAATAATTTCTCTCTTGATAGAGTGATTTTACTTTCTAAGGCATAATAAGAAAGATATGACTCTCAAGAATATAAATGTTGCTCAAATATTTTGAGAGTCAGTGTATGTTCGTTACTTCACAAGTGTTGTTGCTCTTCTTTAAATAGTCAATTTTTTAACTAATCGTTGCTTTATCTTAATTCTAAGTTGACTTTAGATTTTCAATATCATCTCTGCTAGAACAAAAATTTCCGGAGCTAATTGTTTGAAAAGGTAAGATCATCCCAGATATTAATAAGGAAAGTTTACTAAAAAGGTTCATACAAGAAAGAAAGAAATTTTCTTATGATTTTATTTCCTTAAAAAAAACATTATCAATACAAGGAAATAAATCCATTTTGAATTTTGAAATATTATATAGTTACCACCAAAATCATTAAATATAAACCTTAAGCTAACACAGGGATCTTAAAATGAATAATTTAAGTCAATTTGATCAAGCTCTTATTAGACTATATGAACTTTTTCATTTATGCAACAATCAATTACATAAGAGTTTATATCAAAATAATTTCATATACATTAAAAATGTATTTTATATATAATTTAATATTACAAAATAATTTAAATTTTTTTAAAAAATAAATGTTTTAAAACACCAAAAAAAAGTGATGCCCTTTTACCATTTTTTTTTAGTGATGCATTCGACGTTTGTGTCCAAGATGATTTGCTTTGCTTATATCTTTTGTTTGGTATGTGTGGGTTAGAAAAACATTTAAGGGTTCAAAGTTTCATCACAAGTCCTTCCTTACTTTCTTGATTAAGCCCACACCTCAAGTTATTTTTTGGGTTGGTTGTAAAAATAATTATTGATTTACTCAATTGTAATAATGACTCAAACTTAAAAAGTGACATTAAAATATTTAAAGTTTCAATCTTTTATAAAAATACTCGACATGAAGCTATCTTTTAACGTTGATGATGTGACATGCCAAGTTAGATTTTTATTTTTACCACATTGTTGCCACGTATAATAGTAGTGTCATATATAGTACTTGTTATTTAATAAAAAATACATTAAATTATTAAAAAGGCATTTAACCATAAAACATTACATCATTGTTAGTTTCTTTCTCCTCTCCTTTGGTTTCCTTTATTTTTATATCTCCTCTTTGATGGTTTCCTCGTGTAGCTCCGACATTTATCTAGTTTGCTCCCTCTTGGATTCACCTCTATATATGTACGTGTTTTCCTTTGTTACTGTCTATTCCTTCCCCTTAGTGCTCATCGTCTAGGTGGGGATTATCTGTTAGACTATTTTATGTCCCATGTCACTTATAGATTTGAGTCCAATGAAAAGCACCCAAGGTAATGGTTATTGGGTATTATAGAATGGATCTCAATTGGGTCAAAGACCCTTTTCCTCTCTCTGCCAATTACCAAAGGACATGTCCATTGGTGATGCTATATAAGTTGAAAAACTTAGAATTATTATTGATTCTGAACCATTGAAGAATTCGATAAAAGAAGAAGAAAAGAGGAAATAAATGGTTCTCCACAACAAATATGAAATCATGGATATAGGTATGCAAAATCATTCGATCCAATAAATGATTTATAATTGGTATCAGAGCCTTGTATTGCATGATCAGTTTTATACCATTTCAGTATGATTATGTTTGTGATTGTTTTCGTATGAATTGAGTGTTTGTACAACATAGATATAATAGACAACGATTGCATGTTGTTATTTACAAATATGAAATTGGATTGTTTAAAAGTTTCCAAATAGAATATGCATTTTCGGTGATGAATTGTATTGTGTATGGGTTCTGTATTTGCTCTACAATAAACGAAAATCGAAATGGCAGTCTATTATTCGAATTTCTGTTATGGTTTAGAGTAAGAATCTTATACGGTAGAGAGAATACAATAATGGTTACATTGATCCTCCATGAATGCTCTTAGTAAAGGCTTGGGATAGTTTTCATTTTGAAGAGAAACCATCCTCTATGTTTGTGATATAAAACAAAACGTACGAAGAGCAATCAAAGAATTGAAGAAATTTAAAAAAACAAAAACAAAAGAACCAGAAACGAATCCATCATCGAAGGAAGACGATGGTGTAGTGTCTGGTGCATGCAACTTGATGTGGCAGTCAACTGGCGCATGCATTTGAACTCTTCTGCAACATCTGGCGTGTGCACACTCACCAGCATGTGTCTGGTGAGTGTGCACGTGCCAGAGTCAACGTCTATGTCAGCAAACGCTAGCGCGTGCGCTGTAAGCATTAGCATGGGCTTCCAGGCCCAGAAATCATTTTCTGGACTTATTTTTTGTCGATTTTATGCCCCAAAGGTTATATTGGGTTAATAAATATTTATGGCCCAATCATAAGGGATTATTTAATTCATAATTGATTTATA
>JANSVA010069307.1:0-12000 GCA_025504915.1 Erythroxylum reticulatum | reverse complement strand
ATTATAAAAGTGAAGAAGCCTCTTTCTAAAATGAAAACGCAAACAATATAATGCAAAAATATACAAGTTAAAAAGAAAGAGGAATGAAACAATTGATTTATACTAGTTTAGCTTATAACCTAAGCTTACATCCAGTTCCCAAGTATCCAACTTGAGCGTTTCACTAAAATCCTAAGTAGTAATTTGACGAGCCTCTTCAAGCTTATGAGTATATATTTTTCAAGGTTCTTTAACCTTCCAAACTATCATAAAATGAAATTTTCTTGATATGAGCTTCAACGATTTCTCTTAAGAAAAAATTCCACTTTGTAAAGTACAAGAGATTTGATACTGATATGTTTTCGCAAAAGCAATGGCTCTTCCTTAAGTATACATCTTCTTCAACTAGTCATTGCTTCTGCAATATCTTGAGTTGAATTTGAGTCTTCAATACCATATTTGATAAAATCTTCTAGTGTCCAAATATTGATCAGAGTAAATTACATCATGTTTTATGACATAGTTTGATATGTGTTTAGTCGTTAATTCGATCATTTAGTATGTGTTTAGGTTAGAATTGTGCTAGTTTGTTAATTATTCATGTTTTAAGTGTTTTATGGTTTAGTACAAGCTTTTGAGCTTAAATATTATATTTTTGAGGTACCTTGATATATTTGCTAGTATTTCAGGGTCAATAGTGAAGAATAAACGAGTTTCAGAGGGAGCTCGAGCCATAACATAGGCCCATGATCGTGGCAGAAGCAACAAGATTGTCCATTCCACGATCATGTCATATAGGCCACGATTGTGGCTATTGTTGGAACAAATGCGAGGATGCTTTCAGACTCAAGTTTTAAGGTGCTTTTCGGTCTTTTCGTACCCTAAAAAATACTCTAGGTTACCCTAAATAGAAAACCCTATAAGAAGAACATGTGATGAGTAGAAAGGGAAGCCTTCATTCAACCATTTTTGAAAATCCTAAAGAGAGAAAAAGGAAGTGAAAAAGAGGAGGAAGAAGACAAAGGAGGAATAAGAATTGGTTTCGACGTGCTTCTTGGATCAGGAGATTTTCTAATGACACTGCCTTCCCAGATCATCCATTTTAAGTTTATATTTCCTTTTTGTCTAAATTTTTTTCATGTATAAAGTTAGGATGGATTGTTTGATGATAGATGGTAGAATGATGGTGATGTTCTAACTCTCCTTCAGAATTTTATTTTAATTTAATGTTATTCAAATTGATTTTGTGTTAATTGAATAGGTATTGTGATTTATAGCATTTCTCATATAATTCGGTAATAAACTGATAGGGTGAACCAGATAAAAAATGATTGGATCAAATTAATAAGAGTTAGGCGATTCAATAGAACCTGTAATTAATTATATCAGTAATAGTGAATAGAGAGAGATCCCATGTAAGACCTAATAGTTTATTAGAGTGCTTTAGATTTAATTAGGGTTATAAGTCTTTTGTTAATTGAGAGAGTACAAATTTCATATTCCAATTAAGTTTTATAAACTAGGGTTTAATGGTTATACCTCGAGAGAGAGTAATCAGCCTTAGGATTGTCTAGAATTGACACCCCATTAACACATAATCAGCTAGTTTAGCATTAGTGATACGTAAAATCCCCTATCTCTTAACTTGGTAAATTCTTTGGTTGATTTTCATTATGCTAGATTGTTGCTCAATTGTTAATTCCTTCGTGTTTAACTTCTGATTTAATTGGTTAAATTCAATTCTCATATTTACTTTTTGTGGCATTGTTTATTTTTAGTTCTATAATTTTTTTGACCTTAGATTTTAGGATTAGACTACTCTCCTTTCTTGTGAGATCGACTCCTTTAATACTACGTTATAAATCGTGCACTTATGGAATATTGAGGGTTTATAAGATTAAAGCTTACCTTGATCAAGCTTTTGGAACCGTTATCAGGGAGGTGTAGAATTAGTTTAATTCTTGTAGTCTAAATCGTTTCACTATCTTTTGTGATTGTGATACCTAATGACAAGAAGGGAAAAAAAAGTAGGATGTCTGGGCTAAAAGTTGAAAACACATTAATTTGCACATCACAAGGCAGCGATGAAGAATCTAAAAATTAGATATCAAGGAGAGATAAAAAGAATGATCATGGAGGATATATATTGTAGGGAGCAAACGACTCTTGCCAATTTCAATGAGCCCTAATTTAGTTAGGGAAATCATCATCTTTATATGAACACGTACACTTTGGGATGGTAGAACCACCTAGATTTTTATTAGTTCAATAATGTAAGTACTCACATGGGACATCAAGATCTATTAGGATTTTAGCAAGATGAGTCCAGTTCATAGATTACAAATTGGAAAAAACATAGATAATCTAACAGATATGGAAGAGACCCAAAAGAGACTGAAAGAGCAATTTGATCAAGTAATGAAGAAACATGCCTCTTCTATTCACAATTTGGATATTTAAGTTAGACAACTTTCATGTCAATTTTGTAAGAGAAGTGTGGAAGACTCTTTGAGCAATATGGAGTTACATCAATGAGAGAAATATGAGGCTATTATACTTAGAATTAGGGAACAGTGAGAAAAACTAGTAGGAAATCAAGTTGAATCCTATGTTATAGAAGATTAAGAGATGAAGAAAGAGGATAAAGGAAAGAATGACAACCCTTCCTGTTATTCCCTAGATCTTGGTATACCATGCTTGAAAATTGAAAAAACTTGGGTAGATGTGCTTGAAGAGAACCTTATTATTTGGAATATTGATAACAAATGACATTCAACATGCATGATGTATTAAAGAATCCAGAGGAGGGCGATTCATTCAAAAAAAATTGTTATGTTTAAATCTTTGAAGGAACAAGAGGATGAAGAACATTTGACAACATACATCAAGTTTGAAGAAGCTATAAAATTCTCTATTCAAGAAGCTAAAGAAGAAGAGGCGATCAGGGCGAATGAGGATGAACCAAGTAGAGAACAACTCACCCTCTTACCTAACAAACTATTGGATTCCATGAAAGATTTAAGGAGTTTTGTTATTCCTTGTTTTGGTAACAGTTCACTTGAAAAAAAGGACATTATTGAGCTTAATTGGTTTTCATAATTTTGGCAATATTGTCATTTTGATCATTTTGCAATTTGTAGCTTACTTACAGGCTAAAAAATTGATGTTGAATGAAAAAGGTGGAAACAAGCCGCTTATAATTAATCCCAGCTTATGTTTCCAATGATGCAAGGTCAAGCTAATGACCATAAATTAGCACATTTAGTGTTAGGTAGTTTTGAATTTCATTGTTGGAGTAGTTGAATTCAATAAAATTCCCTAAAGGATGGAGGATTATGCATATTAGGGAAGATATGAAGGTGAGTCTGAGGCACGTGGTGAAAATAATATGTTAGGGAAGGATATTGGAGGTAAAATGAGAAGAAAAGACAAAAAGTCAGCGAACTGCAAGAAAGGCCATGACCACGATCGCAACTATCATCAATAGGGTAAATCTATCCCATGTGACTTTTAGCTTAATTTTTTACCATTTTACCCTTACTACAGATATAAATTCATTTATAACCTTATTTTTTATTCGCTTTCATTTTAACTTCATCTCTCTAAGTTTAGAACCTCCAAATCTCTCCCTTCTCTCTAGCCAGCCTTTAAACTTCCACCCTCCTCCAACTTCTATCTACTTGCAATCCATTATGTCGCACATTAAGCAGTAAATGAAGTGTAACCAATCATTGAGAAGAAATCAAGTCTTGGGTCATGGGCGAAGGAACATGATGACAAATTTCAGAGCGCCCTTCCTAATCTACTCAGAGGAGTAAGGTATTCGACTCCAATCCCTTAGTATTAAGCAAATAGTAGTGCAAAAAGAAATTAACAGAGCAAATTTATACACTTCCAATATCCTGTCTACCAAGAGCTCACCCATGAATTCTCTACTTCCCTTCAATTCGAAACTAGGAAACCTGAGGAAGTGTGGTTTAGGTTGCAGGTACAACCTTATAAGCTGAACCTTGAAATTTTGTGTGACATTTGCAATTTCCCTTAATCTTCCATTATGGATAGTATGATGACTTTCACGCTTCCTGTTATTGGAACGAGCTTACTAGGCTAAAGCAGTTCGACATCAAGAATGCCCACAATAACATTATATGAAGCAATGAGCACTTTTGTTACATAAATTCATATGTTAAATAGTTTTTGACAAATTGAAAACCAATAAGTGCTTAATGAAAAAACTTTTTCTGTTATAGTGCATGGATCACAACATCTTAGTGTGCACCTTTAAATGCTATTATTTGGACTATACAAAAGAGGAACAAGAATTGAAGTATGGGTTACTTGGTTTCTACCATTACTGAGTACTATGTTGTGGATTATAGTGGTCTAACCATCCACTGCCCTAATTTTCTAAATGACCATCACCTATGGCATGTTGAAATCCTAAAGTTCTATAACATGGAACTCTGAGAAATTAGCCAAAAATCTCATATGAAGATCAGGGCCAGTAAGGCGAGTTCTAGTGTAGCACCACCTCAACGGTCAGAAGAGGAATCTACAAGCAAGGAGTCTTAAGAGCAAGAAGAAACAGAAGAAGCTAATTGGAAGAAGGTGCTCGATGTAATCTCCACCAAGACCCAAACATTTACAGACACTCTTACGGAAAACTTTAGGATGATAAAGGAGATAGTCTGCACACAACGACATCATAGCCGAGATATACACCAAATTCATCCATACTTAGAAGCTTAAAATGTACAACTGCCACCTCTGATACCATCCCCACCTCAATCACCATGAGTTCATATTCTAACCCATTTATTTTATCCATTTGTTTTTCTTTTCATTTATTGTGATTGATTTCTCACTTTTACTTTTTTGTATGTCTCCTTCTCACATTCAGAACAATGTGTTATCAAAATGTGGAGAGGGTTGTGTGTTTCCCTTTGAGTATGAATTTTTCATATTATTATGTTAGTTTGTTTAGGTTGTATATTGTGAATTGTGTGAATGTATTGATGGCTTAAATTGAGCGAAATCGATTTAATTTTGAACATTATCTATTGGGTTGTGAAGAGCCATTAGCTCACGATCATGAAATTAGTGATATGGGTTCTTTGGCTAAAATATGCAAGTTAATTAGGATTCTCTATTAGTTTATCACCCTATGATTGTCACATTCATTCATAATTTTAGGTCTTTTGACTAAGTAGCTTTGCTAGTATTTTTTCATGAAAATGAGTAGCTTAGGCAACAAGGTAGGCATTAATTAAAAAAAAGAGTTTTTGTAAATTTTAAATAAATAACTATTTTGTTAGCCTTTGGGTTATGAATAGAGCTAGTAGCTAGTTGAGAATGTGATGTAGTTGAGTAACTAGATCAATATGCATCACAAATGTGTGCCTTTGCATCAAAAGGTTATAGTGACATTTAGCCAAACAACTTACTAAAAACATGACTTAGTCGAGTAACCGAATCAACAGTCATCACTAATGTTTGCCTCCATGTAAAAAGACTAGGCCCATGTCCACAAAAAGTAGAAAAAAATGTTTTCTAATAAAGCCTACCAAACTTGTAAATAGCTTAACTTTTCATGAAAACGTATATAGGATTAGTTAAAAAGTTTGATTAACCAAATTATTATTAATATGCCTGTACAATTGAGAGGGATGAAGAAACTTGACATTTAAGTTTTGATTAATATGTATATTTAGACCAGATTTCCTGGACGTAGATTTTGCATGTTAATAATTTGGAACAACTTGAATGATTGTGTTTAAAGTTAAATTTGTTTCGAGAAGTTGAATCCATTGACTCAGTATTACATTGTGTGCTTTGTGCTTTTTGTAATATTTGTTGTTTTGTTTGCTTAAGGACAAGTAAACATTTAAGTGTAGGGATGTTGATAAGTATAAATTGCATCGAGTTTTAGGGCATAGTTTAATATGCATTTAGTTGTTAATTCAATCATTTAGTATGTGTTTAGGTTAGAATTGTGTTAGTTTGTTAATTATTTGTGTTTTAAGTTTTTTTTAGGATTGTACAAGCTTTCGAACTTACATATTATGTTTTTTAGGTACTTTGATATGTTTTCTAGTGTTTTAGGGTCAATATCGAAGAACAGAGAAGTTTTAGAGGAAACTTGGGCCATAATATAAGCCCATGACTGTGGCAGCTAGGCCACAATCGTGACAGAAGCACCAAGATTGGCCTACGATCAATCGTGATAGAGAGCTTATTCAAGGGCCACGATTATGTCTAACTGCTGGGACTTTTAAAGACTTAAGTTTTTAGGGACTTTTCGGACTCCAAAAAAGAACCTGGGCTACCCTAAATAGAAAACCCTATAAGAAGAACATATGATGAGCAAATAGGGGAGTCTTTATTAAGCCACTTTTGGAAACACTAAATAGAGAAAGAGGAAGAGGAAGAAGAAGTAGGCTTGACGTCCTCCTTAGATCAGGAGGTTTTTCGACATTACTGCCTTCCTAACTCATCCATTCTAAGTTTCTATTTCCATTTTGTTTCAATTTTATTCATGTATAATGTTGGGATGGATTGTACAATAATAAATGGTAGAATGATTTAATGTTATCCAAGTTGATTTTGTGATATATGAATTGGGTATTTTGATTTATTGTGCTTCTTGCATAATTCGGTAATAAACTGAGAGGGTAAACCAGATAAATAATAATTGGATAGGATTAATGAGAGTTAGGCGATTTAATATAACTCGTAATTAATTATATTGATAATTGTATGAAGAGAGATCCCCTGTGAGACCCGATAGATTATTAGAGTGCTTTAGATCTAATTAAGGTTTTGAGTCTTTTGTTAATTGAGAGATTACAAATTTCATAATCCAATTGGGGTTTAATGGTTATAACTCAAGAGAGAGCAATCAACCCTAGGATTGTCTAAAACTGACACCCTATTAACACATAATCGACCAAGTTAACATTAGTGACATCTTTCTCATAACTTGTAAATTCTTTAGTTGTTTTCCATTGTGCTTTTTGTTTGCTCAATTGTTATGTCCTTTGTGTTGAACTTCTGATTTAATTGGTTGAATTCAATTATCATAGTTACTTTTTGTGGCATTGTTTATTTTTAGTGTTATAGTTTTTCTAGCCTTAGATTTTAAAATTAGACTACTCTCCTTCCTTATGGGATCGACACCATTAATACGACACTAGGAACTATATGCTTACGGAATATTGTGGGCTTATAAGATTAGAACTTACCTTGATCAGATGTTAAGATAAATGATCATATCACGAAGCTGATTATGATTTTTAGGATCCTTCCAGATATTATGGAATCATTTCTAATAAATCAGGTAAGTTTATAAGAAAGGTTTCTACAAGAAAGGAAGCATTTATCATATGATTTTATTTCATTTGGAGAATTATCCAGATAACAATAGAAGGAAATAAATCCAATTTGAAAGGTCATCATCAAAATCATTAAGCCTTGAGCTAACAATCTCCCCCCTTTTGATGATAACAATCAACAAGAGATATATTTTCAAATTTTAAACAAGAGTATGAGATGTATCTATCATCTCTGACATATATTTGTCAGCTTTATAAGTTCTTACTGAATAGAAGGAGCCTATCCTTTCTACCATATAGACTTCATAGCATAAAATATCACAAATTCATCAAATGCAAAGGACAGTCATACAAGCATATCATTAATCTTTGGCAAAAATATATAAAATATCAAAAATAATTCTCCCCCTTTGTCATTATAAAAAAAATAGAGGGAAAAGAACTAGATAACCAAAAAAAATCACAAGTATGTAAGAATAAACTAGGTAAAAAGTATCTTCATCTTAATCCTTAACTCTCCCCTTGCATTAATGCTTTACTCTTTTGAAGTTATTCTCAAGCAGAAAGTTACTTTAACCTCCCATGCCATGCTCGAGGAGACTGTGCCTTACCATTTTCATCACATAAATCTTCAAATTTTTGGGTATCAATTTCCCCTCCATGGTCGCTCCGAATTAATGAAATACAATACCCTTTTTCAATCTAAATTTTTCTATGAAACTCTATCTTTTCTTTTAATGTAGTTAAAATGTGATATTTCACCTATCATGTATCTCGAACACCCATTACCACAGTAGAAGCATAAAATAGATGAATTAGAGTTGCTATAATTTCTACCATGTATCGGGTTCCTGCTATTTTGATTATAGCTACTGTTGGGTTTGACAAAGAAGTTCTTGTATGGGTGATATTATTGTTTTCATTGTATCCTATTCCAGCCTTATCAAAAAATACATTTACCAGTACGAAATAGTGCATCAAGTTTGTTCCTTCCACCAATAAAATTTGCCAAATCTTTTTCTAGAGATAAAATCTTCCTAGCACTTTTCTCTTTTCAAGTTCTAAGGTGGCGACTTTTTCTTCTAACGATCTCACCTTTTCATAATCAATTTTGACCACCATGTTCTCATTCGTAGATTCTAATTATTTTATCTTACTCTTCATAGATGCATCATTGCTCTTAGACTTCTTAATTTCTTTGAAATACTTCACCATCTACCTTTTGTAATGATCGTATAATTCATGATATGCAATTTTCAATTTGTCAACTTCAATATCAAAGTCAGAATAATATACCTCATCATCTCCTAATTTAACCATAAGGCAAATATTACTGATCTTTTTAAGCTCTTCTTCTTCAAAACTCTCAAAATCCTCATTTTAGTAGCTTCTTTTAATGTCATTCCTCTTTTATAAGAAGATCCTTGATCTCGCCTAAGCTCAGTTTCATAGATGATCAAGTTTTCTCATAGCCATTCTAGTGAAATAGTGTTTAGATCCTTTGTAGTTTCTAAAGTTATCACTATAGGTCTCCTTTTCTTTGGTAGCGACCTTAGAATCTTCATTACGAGCTCATCATTGTGATATATCTTTACCAAGTTCTTTAAGGTCGTGGTGATATTATTGAACCATCTGAATAATTCATCTATGGTTTCTCCCTATTTCATGCCAATAGTTTCCTGTTGATGGACTAAAAAACTTATTCTATATTTCTTTACCTCATTCGTTTCGTCAAAGTTGACTTGAAGTTTATTCCACATTTCTTTTGCTATAAAACAATAGGATATCCTTTTTTACTCTTCTAGAGATAGTGCACAGATCATATAATGTCTTGCTTTGGCATTCAACTTGCTTTTCTTCTATCGACATCAATCCACATTTCTATGATGTCAGTAGCAAGAGATATACCTCCAGTTTTGATAGCTTGCCAGATTTTGATATCCATCAATTAAATATAGATGGTCATTCTCTCTTTCCAATAGGAGTAATTGTTTCTATTAAGGTAAGGAGGCTTTAAGATAGAATGTCCTTTAAGGCTTCTTAAGTTGTTTTCCATGATCTATCATATGTGATATGTAACA
Source organism: Erythroxylum reticulatum (assembly GCA_025504915.1). Taxonomy (NCBI): domain Eukaryota; kingdom Viridiplantae; phylum Streptophyta; class Magnoliopsida; order Malpighiales; family Erythroxylaceae; genus Erythroxylum; species Erythroxylum reticulatum. The sequence continues at coordinate 2,609 of JANSVA010069307.1, read as the reverse complement.
TCATGTTACCCCTTTTAAAGCTAGAATAGTAAATATGAGAGTTTGTTAAGAGATTATAAAATGCATTTCATGCTCATGCATTATATGATATACACATACACGTATTGAATTTTTTGCACATGAAAATAATTATACATGCATTCATTGACACATTCTGGCTATAATTTTTTATAAATGTGATTATATTGGAAATTTTGGTTTTTATGTGTTGGGAGATGATTTGGAGAGTATAGTAAGTGATTTAGAATTTTTGGAGAATTTTTGGATAATTTCTTAAATTTTGGGTAATTTTTGGACTAGAAAAATGCCAAGTGGCAAAATAAATGATAAATAGTAGTAGAATTTATTGTAAGTTGGCAATGGAAGATTTCATAAATGACTTAAGGATTTATTTATAAGTGTCATTGAAAATTTGGAGACAATTGGAGTAGAAATTGGATTTGAACGAACTAGTTAAATGAAACGACCTAGTTTAAAGCTACAAGAAGTGGACATGTGGCAAGTGACAAGTATCACTTGCCAAGCCATGCTTCCACCACTCATGACACTCTCTCCTAAGTGATATACCAACCTCATTTTTAATTGTCTTTTACTTATTCATTTGCTCTCACTTATTGCAATTTCTCTTCTTTTTTTGTAACTTCTTCATTTTCTCCAAGTTTCTTCTTCTTCTTCATGAATTTTGATGAAAGCCATCACCAACATTGGAGCTTGTTCTTACCTCCATTTACCACTATCATTTTGCTATCTTTTTCTTCTTCTTCTTTACTTTTTCATTAAAGAACCTAACCCTACCACCATTAGAAGATAAAGATCATGTGAAGCTTAGGAGCTAAGGTAATGTATTGTTTTTGAAAAATTAAAGCTAAATTAAGTAAGTGGCTTGTAAATCTTCATGGGTAGTGTTTAATGAAGCTTTTATTATGATAGTTAGAGGTTAAATGGCTTAGCGTGGTGTTTTATGTATGATGAGCGTGGATGGTGGAAAGATGTGTTAGATGTAAGATGTTGCATGTTGAAAAATTTGGAAAAATGTAGCAGTAATGCCTCTGTGAATGTTCACTGCGACCAACTTCTTGGTTCACCACAGTTAACTTGCAAGATTTCCCAAGGAATTTTCCTTTTGGGAAAAGATCATCACGTCTAACTCCTAGGTTTGTTGTGGCCAACTTAAGGATTTCCTCTCTGGAAAAGTTGACCGCAACTGACTCTTTGGTTCCTTATGACCAACTTGCAATAATTTCAATAGGAAATTCCTCTCGGAAAAGTTCACGGGGTCAAACTTTTCTGCAGAGCTTGAACATGCTTTGGTATTTTGACCATATATCGTTCTTTAGTTATCCAAATGAGATGATTTTTATTTTGGAGTAAACTAAAGACATTGGCTACAAATTTTCTAAAGAAAACGAGTTTTAATTCAGTCTTTAATAATTTCAATTTTTGGATGGAAGTTGAGCACAAAATATTGTTCCAGTATAAGATTGGTTTAAAAATGTTTAGGGTATAACTTTCAGATTACTAAACCAAATTGAATGATCCTGATGTCATTAGAAACTTAAGTTATAGCAGAACAATTTTACATAAGAAAGTATTGCCAAATTACTTCTTTGCATTGTCTAAATGATCAAGAACAGTAGACTTGAAAGTCAACTATTAAAATTTTTTAAAATGATTCATTGGGTTATGAAATTAGATTCAAAGTGTTTACTTGAGGTATAAAACCTACATACAAATTCTACTTAAGTGAGTTTTGATATTGGATTGATTTTACGATGAGAATAATAGAAAAATACCCAGGATTGTCATGAACATGTATTGTGCACATTTCATATGCATACATGTGCATTAACAAACACTTACAAATATGTAAAAGTGTGATATGTGTATATTACTTGATATAGAGGAGCAATTGGAACATCAGCATCTAAACGTTGCTTGAACTTCTAGGCATTAGTTTCGGGAACAACCTGTGAGTAACCTAGATAGTTTTACTCAATTAATTGTTTGTTATAGATTATATTTTGAATTAGCTTATGAATGTGATTTGATTATGTTGATGTCAAAAAATGAAGGTCTGATACTTGATGCATGAATGTGATATTGAAGTACTACTTGTGTGTGAATATGATGAGCTAAATGCTTTTTAACATGATTGATTGATTATGAAAAAGGCATTCTATACATCAATACATGATCAAATAATGAAAGTTGTCACCTAAGTAGCCACTTAAAATGAGCTTAAAGCTCCAAATGTGATTAAGAGCCAAATGTCTACTATGTAAAATGAGCCTTGTATCCCTCACAAATAAGGGATAGTATAAATGAGTCCGGTATCTATAATAGATATGGAATAATTTAGGCACTCTGTCACAATAATGTAATAATTGGAAATGAGTCATATAAGCATTTCATATACACTTTAATAAGTATTTTTTATTTCTTGAAATGCAAAATTATCTTACCCTTAAGTAAGAATATGATATATAATAATTTATACAAAATGCAAAGATGTGAATTATACATTATATGTTTGTTGTGTTGCATGAATTGAGTGAACGAGTAGCGATGTGCTTATTTGGTTGAGCTTTTAGAAAGTGAATAAGTATTTT
>JANSVA010069297.1:0-12000 GCA_025504915.1 Erythroxylum reticulatum | reverse complement strand
AGATCTTCCATACCTAATCTTCAATTATATGGTAAAGTCGAAGAAAGACTCGACTGCCCTACCATACGGAATGATACTCATAAGGATCTTTAGAGAATTTGGAATTCATCTTGAGTTAGGAAACAGAATGAAGATGAACATCAAAAGCGTCATTAATTCTTCAACTATCAATAAAATGGGCTTGAAGAATCAGCAAAAAGAAGATACAGATTTTAAGGCGATAGCAAGGATTGAGGGGGAGCGTGCTATCAAACAAAGTTTGAGTGAAAAAGTAACTCCCACAAGAAGATTAAAATCTCAATTCTCTTGAAGAATGCCTACTGAAGGATTGAAAAAATCGTCAGATGATGCAATAAAAGTTAAGACGATCTCTAAAAAAGAAGAAAGTCAGGTGTGTCAAATAGAGAAACAAGTTTCCTTGAAGAGAAAAGGAGAGACACTATTTTCGGAGAAACCCAAACAAGCAAAAAGGTCACCTAGACTACGGACCCTGTGATAACAAGAGCAGAAGACAGGAAAAGAGTTGACTCATAGTGAGGACTTTGAAAAGAAAGCACCGCGGGGAGCCAGATCTTTAGTCTCAATTTTACAAGAAGATTCAGTAAAATTGACTAAAGAAGCTGAAATTAAGAGGAAGTTGGAATTTGAGAAGAAGAAACCTCAACCTCAACAATAACCTCCTAGGCTGATTCAAGAATGGATGAAGTAGAAAATCAGTCAGAAAAAGAGAACTCTAACTACTGTTCAACAAAAGAAAAGGTCAGTTGAACACAGTCCAGTACAGGTTAATCCTTCTCAACCAATGAGAAAAGAGGATTTGAAAATGAAGATCATTGAAGAAATTGAACCTGCAAGGAGTAGAAGCTCTATAATCATAAGAGAACCCCTGAGAAGGTCGGTCAAGGTACAATTTGAACCGATCATAGTGAATAGTCGTACAATACATCTGTTGAATGATGGAGAGAAAAAGTTGTATAGTGTTCTGCGAGATGAGAAATCAGAACTATATCCAACACAGATGTCCAAGTAAAAGTATACTATTGACCTACTTACAAAGAGAATTGTGATAAAGATTGTACCTGACATTCAACAAAGACCTTACATTATTCGCAATGAAGATAAAGGGAAGAAAAAATGTATCCAGAATGGATTACAAGTGATCTGACAAAAGATCAGGTTGAAGAAGAAGTGAGGAACATAGATGCTGCATGTTATGCGGCTCAACAGAGAGGAATTTATGTTTCACACCATATTTCAAAGGCATCGGGAAGTCAGTGTGGTCGACTTACCATTGATGGAACTTCACAGGTAGTTGGAAGAATAATAGAAGGGCAGTACAGAACCATCAGAGTTGGAAATATTAGTTTCAACATAGAGACTCTTGTGCACTTAATTATGCACCTTAGACCCTTGAGCTCTATATCGTCAATTAGAGATGTACTACACTTGTTTGGAAAACAAATTCTAAATCTACCTTGACCTGATGATCTTGATCTTCCAAAAAAGAAATTTATCTTTCACACCTCCTGTTATTACAATCATTGAACCAGATGTCATACCCTCAGAGTCATTTAATACTACTATTGGTTTGAAACAAGTTCAACAGGAAAGTGATGCAGACTTAGTCGAAGAAATTGAAGAAATTCATGACAAGGCTGATGATCTGAGTGTTTCAGTGGGTGATTTACGTAAGGAAGTAGCTCATATATGAGAAGACCTCAAGTCACTCCGCACTGAAATGCGATCAATGTTCTCTGAGATTATGAAGCATCTTCGGTGAAAATTGTTTTTGATTAATAACAAATAGGGAGAGAAGAGAAGAAGAAAGATAAGAAGGAAGAGAAGGGGAGAAGATAAAAAAAAAGATAAGAGGAGAAGAGAAGAAGAAGATAAGAAGAGAAGAGAGAAGAAAAAAGAAGAAGAAGAAAAGAAGAGAGAAGGAAAAAAAAGAATAATTTTTTTTCAATTGTATAGCTTCTTATAAATCATACTGATTATATTTTCTAAAATTATGATTATTTTTTATCATCAAAAAGGGGGAAATTGTTCAGTCAAAATGACTTCATGTCTAATAATTTTGATGACATTCAAATAATAATAATATTAGAAGTTGTTGAACCGTTTTGATCAGGAAGAAAGTAAGACGAAGTGGAAGCTGAAGTAAGACGAAGCGGAAACTAGGATCAAAGAAGTAAGAAAAATTCAAAATGAAAGTAAGCCGAAGTGGAAACTAAGCCGAAAAAAGTAAGAAAAAGTCAAAGAGAAAGAAAGACAAAGCAGAAACTAAGACGAAGTGGAAGCTGAAGTAAGACGAAGCGGAAACTAAGACGAAGTCAAAGCAAAAGTATGATGAAGCTGATACTAAGACGAAAGAAAGTGAGAAGAAGAGGAAGCGAAACTAAGAAGAAAAAAAATAAGACGAAGTGAAGACAAATATAAGACAAAGAACTGATACTACGTCGAACGGTTAATTAGTTTGAGTTAGTTACAAAGCTCAACTAAATAATTGTTTCTACAAGATTCAAGAATCAAGAATCAAAAAACAAGAAGAAAGAAACAGTTATCAAGAAGCAGTTGAAGATGAAGGCTATAAATACAAGTCAGAGTAGAAGATTAAAAAGCTAGAGACTTTGAAAAGCTAGAGATTTTAAAAATCTTTTGATCTTTAGAAAACGTTGTATTCATTGTGCGAAACACTAGAGCTATCATTACTGTAACAAAGCTCGAAATATCTTTCTGTAAGAAAGAAGAGAAGCTGAGAGCCTGAAGAAGCTAAGTGAGAAAAATAATACTTGGTGTAAGAGACTTGAAAAGGCTTTGTGAAAAAGAATACTTGTACTTTTGAGAAGAATAGTTAAATCTCATAAAGGTTTCTGAGGACTGGACGTAGCCCACGGTTTAGGGTGAACTGGGATAAAATCAATACGTTAACATCTACTCTCTAACTCTCATCTTTTAATTTCTATTGTTTTACACACAATTTAACCCCCCCTTCTTGTGCATTTTGTCTATTGAACATAAATTCTATATTAACGCATGATTTACTTCAATAAGCATAATATCCGTCAAGCTATCTCCTGAAGGATTTAATGATCCTCCCACATTATGGACATTGTATTTAAAAAACTTAGCCGACTGCAATTCCATTATTCTGGCCCCTTCTTCTATACAGTAAAATAGATAGCCCTTTGAGTGGTTGGGATAACCTACCAAATAGCAACGAGTGGAAAGAGGTTACAATTTGTTATCATAAGGATTATGTAACTTTACCTTAGTAGGGCAGCCCCACATACTAATGTGTGCAAAACTTGGCTTCCATCCTTTCCAAAGTTCAAAAGGTGTCTTTAGTACTGACTTACTTAGGACTATATTCAAAATATACAATGTCGTTTTGATAGCTTCACCTTAAAGGAATTCAAGCAGGTTATTCCAACTCTACATTAACCTCATCATGTCCTTTAGGGTGCGATTATGCCTTTCGGGCACATCATTTTGCTCAGGACTATCTGACATAGTGGACTGAGTCACTATTCCAACCAATTCTAAATACCTGGCAAACGAACCTTTTTTTGTCTTGCAACCCTATGTCTACCATAGTATTCCCCTCCCCTGTCAGATCTGAGTATCTTTATTGATTTTCCCAATTGATTTTCAATCTCAGTCTTAAAGATCTTAAACCTATTAAGAACTTCAGACTTTTCTTGAAGTAATAACATATAGCCATAGCAGGAATAATCAGCTATAAACGTCTGAAAATATATGGAATTGCATAACGTGACTCTATAGGGACCACTAATGTCTATATGTATGAGGTCCAATAAACCAAAAGTATAAGTTGACCCCTTTTTCTTTACCTTGGTGAATTTACCCATACAACAATCGATACATGTTTTCAGATCACTGAAGTTTAGAATTGGGATAATGTTATCCTTTATCAATCTCTCAACCCTATCCCTAGAAATATGGCCAAGACATTTATGTCATAAAATGTAAGATGATTCCTTTATGAAGGCTCTCTTTTAAGTAACAGGTTCAACAACATTAGAAGAGACATACATTTCATTAGGAGTAAGATACATTCTATATAATCCTTAAGATAAGAAGCAGTTCTAATATGTCTTGTATTGATAGAAATATTTACAACTAAATTATCAAATAGAAAATGAAAACCTTCTTTATCCAAAACTAATAAAGACTTTAAGTTCTGTCTAAAAGACGGTATATAAAACGTGTCTCATAAAACTAATACAAACCCCATATCGAGGTTTAATCCTACATCTTTTACATAAATAATATCCACTTGTTTATTGTTGTCAACCATCATCTTCTCCTCTCCTTTAGTCAGCCTTCTCCAGGATCTGAATTACAATGTAGAAGTAACATAGTTAGAAGCTCCACTATCTAAGCACTAAGAACTTGACGTGGTTATAGCTACATTAGATTTATAAACAATAAAGGCTAAGGAGTTACCTGACAGTTCCTACTTAACCTTCCATAGCTTGTATTTCTCGCAATCAGACTTCCTATGCCCCTTTTACTTGCAGAAGAAGCACCTCATACTCTTTAAGTCATATAGCCCCTTAGCGATGCTAGACTATCTAGTCTGAATCCTTGGAGAGGGCTGAGGAATCTTACCCTTACCCTTAGGCTCTTAGGGCTTAGCCTTCCCCTTACCTTTAGTAGCTGCATACATAGTCGTATGAGGAGAGCTCTTAATCTTCTCCTCCACTGCAGCACACTAGGAAATTAAGGAATTGATGTCCAAGACTCATCCTAAGAGATGTAGCAGGTAGCCAACATCTCAAACTCTCGAGGGAGAGAATGTAGTGCCTGATGCACTATAAGATTATCAGGAATTGGTACATCAAGCGCCTTCAGCCTAGTCTGAAGGTGTACCCTCTTGTTAATGTGCTCTCGGACACTTCCTTCTCCCGTATACTTCATGGAGATGGCATCTTTGGGAAATGCCATCTATGAACTCCTTTGCTATAGTAGTATATGGCAATCCACTCAATAAATGATCTGGGATTGAACTCTTAATAGTCAAATAGCACATCCTATTTGACCACTCCCAGACCGTCATAATTGCTTTATCAGCTTCTGAGCTGATATCCGTAAGTGGAGAAGGTCTTCGATATGCATCGCCATACTGACGTCAGCTATCTCCAATGCAAACTCCATATCCATATTCCACTTCTTGAAATTGAAATCATTTAAGGTCTTAATGGTGACAGCATTGTTGTCTACCAAAAAGATGACTGTAAGATAGAAAGGAAAATGTAAAAAATTAGTTTAAATGTAGGAAAACAACGATAACATTATCTATATAGAGAATCCAATCACACATATTATGAAACACCTGTGGGCTGAATATATAATATATGCAATTAGACCTCTATATAAAAGAAATCAGAGTACAAACAATCAAGTCTCATGACACCACCACCTATAGGTGAATAGATTATTTAAGTGATGGCTTTCCTCCATCTAATGTCTTTATGTACATCTCAAAATCTCATATAAAGTCAACACCTGTGGGCAAAATAACCAAACATAAGACCAAAGACATCTCCCAACATGCACACGGTACAATCTAAATACTAATTTAAAAGGCCACTATGGTGACTACAATCTTACCAGTACCTGGAAAGACCATAAACACAAGAGATACATCTTTATGTCATCCTCACATTCTATATGGGCATAATGTATGTGAAAATCGGTTATAAATGAAAAAAAACTAGATTCACAATTAAATAATCAAATATTAATACTGAAAATATTGTCATTAAACTTTATTTGAAACTTTGATAAATAAAACAAATCTCAATGAGTGTCTATCATAATTTCCTGAATACTGAACCTATCGTACGAAACATAAGACTTTAAGTGTCTCCCTCATGTGCAGTTCGGAGTATGAAAATGCACTCAAAATTAACTTAAAAAAGGCTTTAAAAACTTTTCCAAAATCCAATTACCAATGTAAAAAATCTAGAAAAATTGAAAAATAACTTTAAAAATTTCCTAGAAACTGACCCAAAAGGACCCCAGGGTACCTTTGCAGGAATTTTGAAAATTTTCCCTTTTTTTGTGTGTTTGTTGACGTCAGCAGTACTATAGTGCTGACGTCAGTGCAGCACTGTACACTAACGTCAGTAAGTGCATGAAATAGGGCTCGTGTGCATTGCATGTATGCAGACAAAAGCACTTTAGATGCGCCTACCGACACATGTCCTGATCCCTACGGTCCACATGTGTTCGCCAGCGTGCGGTGACACTTAGCGACATGCAATTGGTGTGTACAACATAGACGCCATCTGTACCGCCAATCATTCTGCTACTGTAGCACTGTGGCAATTTTCGGCATCTCAGGATGCCAATTTTTGATCTTTTTAACCTATTTTCACCCATTTTTATAGCTACCCTTATGTATACTACTTTTACGTAATTATATACGTAAAAAACCAAAAAATGAATCAAAAACTAAAGAAAACCATAATGAATGGAAATTAAAAAACCTTTGCTTCCGGTAACCCGATCATGTAATCGCTCTGATACCACTGTAACACATAGGATAAACCTTATTACGTGTCCTGGATCATTCATGAAAGGGTAAAAATTAAGGAAATGCAAAATACCTTATTTTGATTCCATCCAAAGTTTCGAAGGAGTTTTTGATGCCAAAACGAGCTCCATTCTGCCTAGGACAGTTGAGGAAGTTGATCACTGACACTCGGCTAATGCCTTTCTTCAATTTCTTTAAGATGTAAGCAATTCTAACAGGTCAAAGGATCCATATGCCTACGAATTACATAAGTAACTGAAGGAGATCTTAACCTTTATATATAGCTTCCATATGGTTACGAACTATCTCTCCTTTATTATCAGTAATCGTCGGATGCGTCCACCCATATACTACCGAATGCTAAGCTTTTGTATCCTGAGCTTGGATGAAGACTCTCATCCGTGATTTCCATGTAGGATAGTTAAACACATCCAATAGTGGTGGTCTGGTGATTGATGTTCCTTCTCTTATGGCCATGTTTATGAAACTAGGATCTGCTCTAACTAGCTACCAAATTCTGAATCAATGACCTCGCTCTGATACCAATTGAAAAACCAAAAGTTTTAATTATTTCGCAAACTTCTTTGGCACCAACAAAATAAAAAACAAGAAAAATTGAAATAATAAAAACACCAAAAATTTGATAACACAATTTGGCACACCTTGCCTACGTCTGCAGGGCCTTCACCCAGCTTAATAACTTTCACCAAAGTACAATAGATTTATCCAAGGCTTTACTGAGTCGACACCACTCAACCCTTAACCTTATCTCTCAACCTCATTTCCTATGAAAGAATTTCACACCCAATAGTACGACCACCTCGTACTAACCTCAATTGAGGATTTTCTCTAACAATATTTAATAATAATGAAACAAACTAAACAACTCAAGTGATTAAATAAAATTCAACATAAACGACAACACTTGAGAAAGAAAATTAACAACTTCTCTATGGGTTCAGGTCCTCTGAAATAGATAAGAAAATTGTCACCACAAAATATAAACGTTTATCTACCGAAATGTTATAAACATTAAAGGCGAAGGCTGTCCAGTTTTCTCCTTGCTGCAAAGTAGACCATAGAATCTTGTTCACTGCATTGGGAATTATCCACTCCAATGCCACACAAGCATTAAAGAGGCTAAACCGTAAATTAGTTAATGTAGCCACTGCAACTCCAGTGGACACCGACAATAAAAAGAACAACAACCTTGATAAAGCCAACACCAAATCCACCTTTATGCCTACTACATTAAATCTCGGTTTATATTCCACACATAACACATATCCCACGGTGTTTCTCCAAGATAAAAAATAATCACGCACCGTTGCTCCTCTCACACCAACAACAGATTTTTATTCAGCTACTTTCTATGTAACGTTGTAGCTGTATGTTTCTCTCTATTCACCAATAATGCACACCCCACAATAGTTGTTTCACAACACAATTAATTCACCTCGGTTATGATAGGAGACGTGCACAACTCCATCACACTTAATGATTCATTATATATCTAATTTCCTTGGCCAAAAAGAAAAACAACGCATGCACATCACCTAAGTTGTCGCAAACATATTTTGGCAATTAGACTTATGTTGTAGATGGACTTATGCTGTAGATAAAAGATATGCACCATTCACTTATATCTATTTCACATGTAATTAATGCCCACTAATCCTTTCATAAAACCAACGAAAGATGCACTTCTATTTTTTTTACATGTAATTAATGCCCACTCCTCCTTTTAGAAAACCAATGCAAGATGGACTTCTTAATTGTAGAAACTTCAACATCCAAGCCATGTATCTTAGTTAATGGACGAATAAAAAAGTTACAAATGGAACTCCAATTTAAAATAGAGTTTTACATTATTCCAACAATCCATCATACCTTTTCTCAAGATACACATCTATTCAAGATAGGATTTCATAACATCTAGAACATTATCTAAAATAGGTTTTTGAATCTAAGTCAAACAATGATTAATATCTTATATGTCCAATTAATAAATAATGCCAAAACTAATTACTGAGATATATAACATATATCCTAATAGTTTACATTTAGTTGCATCCTTATTGTTAGAATAGTATTTACCACAGGACTTTCCAAAAATTAACATCATTATTCTTGGGACCTTTTAAGGTTCTTCAATGTATTGTTCCCATTGCATGATAATGAGTCGAGCCAAACTAAACTTAAGGTTATCTGAAACTCAATCAAGCCTAGCTTATATTGCTTGAGCCTAAGCCCAATAAAGTTTTAAGTAGTTAAAAGCTTTCCTGAAGCCTGAATTACGGAGCTTTCGACTTACCTAACTCCATCACATTCCTCTTTACTTTCTGAAATATGTGACTAATGCTTCCTTAGACTTAGTTTTAGCAATTAAGTATAAGACTGGTCACTTGAAGTGAATAAACTTAATCTAAGTTAACTAGACTTTGGGTTGAGCTTAGACTTTAGTCAAACTCTGACTTAGGCTCTGGCTTAACCCAAAGCCTTTTTATATATTAAAAATTGATATGTTCTTAATTGTTGATACATTTAACCCTTTACACTTAGTGATTAAATGATATGAAAATACTTAAGATACTCACTATAGTTCTTATATGGTTTTAGGTACAATTCATATAAGAAAGAGCTAAAGTGAATCGAAAGCATTATATTTGAGTCTTCTTCTTGAGAATCACACTTACTTATCTTCATAGAGCAAGAACAAGAAGAATTAGAACAAGAGAAAACAAGAAAATACATAAAATGAAGAGCATAAAGAATGTTGAATGAGCTCAGTGTGACATTTGGCACGCCCATAGCTCATTTTGTATAGGAGTGACACCCATGTCGCATCCATACATATGAGGCTGCCCATACACATAGGCCGAGATTGAACCTAAGAACTAGACTCCTAATGAATTCACTGCTTTCATCATTTTTGCATGTATTCTTTAATTTGCTTTTGTTAGTTTAACTTCATTTTATTTTCTTGTTTAATAAACCAACCATCCCTCCCATAACCTAAACATCGTTTAATTTCATTTTAAAAGCTTTACACACATTCTTTGAGGGATCAAGCTAGACTCATTGCTGCTATAGTAGTAGTTTTAGTTTATTTTGACTAGCATTATGACCTGCTGTCAATTTTGGTACCATTGTCGGGGAGTGTCGTGCTTTAGTTTTTGTTCTTTATTTTAATTAGTGTTTTGTACATATTTATTTGCAAATTGTTTCTTTCAGTTCTTCATTGATTTTTTACTTTTTCTTTGGTGTTAGTGATTTAAAATTTTAAAATATATATATTCATTGATGGAAGTAATTTCTTTCTTAATTCATATTCCCAACCTTATAATTATGTTTGGAGTGATCATATAAGCTTTAATTATGGAAGGGATAATTAGCAAAATTACTTCCATGATAGTATGCAAGGCATATAGCAATTCCCGTATAAACCAAAAGCTTTTTATTATGACTCAGGTTCATCTCTGGAAGAACTAGTTAACGTTATCGCTGTTAATACTTTACAATTTTAGTAGGAGGAAAGACAATTTTGATCTAACTTCTAAGATTTGAAGTGGCAGCAAAACTCAGGTACATTTCTAAAAGAATCAATTCATGTTGTTGCTTCTAATGCTTTGCAATTACAGTAGTTCTAGGAGTATATGATATAATTCCATCAAGATACAACATTTAGACTCCAAAACTTGGTAAGACAATTGGGTCAGTTTGTAGAAGCTATCAACCGCCTAGCATCACAAAGCGAAGAGGAGTAACCATATCAAACCAAGATATACCCTATGAACGTTAGCATAGAGGCCTTACAGAGTGATGAGGAGCTTAAGAATCTTGACTGTAATACTCAAGGAATTGCTTATATGGAAGAAGTGGAGGAAGAGCTTGACCCAGAAAAAGTTATATCTTTTAACTCAAAGGTAAATACTGAGTTCCATTTTGTTGTTAAGAATGACCCTTTACTTTTACCTAGCAGGTAAGACGAATTAAACAAGGAAGAAAAAGGTGAAGAGACATTAAGATCTTTCCAGAGTACATGTAATCAGTAGAGTTTAAAAGTCTAAGGATAAGGAAGACGCTGAATGAGAATGATTATTAACCAAGGCCCTATCTGGAAGAACCTCATGTGGCGGAACTGCATGTGCCACTAGAAGATTATAATTTCATCACATGAGGAGTTAACATAGAGTAAAGCCAGTGACCCTATACAAAATCACTTTTTAGGAGGCAATTTAAGGGAAGTAAATTTCTTTTCCTTTACTTTTTTCGTACTAGTTAGATATGCATGTGTGTTTTTATTTTGTTTTTTCTTTCTTGTTTTAAGTTTTCAATCAAAATGAGAGAGAGAGTAAAACAAACAAACAAACATTTGCTTGTTTTTTATTGCTTTTAGGACTATAGAGTCATGAGTAGAGAATGAATTGACTAGAGAATTTCATGGTAACTTTAGCATGTGCTTTTACTTTTGTGATTGGTCAATATACATTATCTTTAGAAGAGTAGTGACTAGTGGTAGACAAGTCAGTGAGATTTTGAGTCTTTATAGACTAACACATTTATATCAGTCTCATTGTCTTTTAAAATGTGTAACCTTCCTGACACATACATCCTAACTTTGCTTTGATTTTCTATTCAAGACCTCATTTTTATCACATGCATTAATATGGAAATGATTAGGCATTCTTTACTTTTCCAAACTACATTAGCCAAATAACCTACCCATTATATAATTTTTCCTTTTTGATATGCCCCTTTGAGCTTTATTGGCCTTTCTTTTGTATTAATCATATTACATGATTTAAATCAAACCAAATGTGTCACATAAGCCTTAAAGTTAGTGAAGCATTCGTTGATTATTAAGTTTGTGAATTTACAAAAGCATAAGTTGCTAAGTCAAGAGGACTTCACTTTTACTAATTTTGATGATAATCAAATATTAATAATCTTATAAATGTATGAACTACTTTGATAAATTTGTTAAATGTGCAGAAAAATTTAGGTAACACTTAGTCAAGTCAGAAGGTTCGTGATCTACGCCAGACGAAGCGTTACATCAAACAAAGCGTAACAACAGACAAAGTGCAATAACAGACAAAGCGCTACATCAGGCGAAGCGCAACACCAAACGAAGCACGACACCAGACGAAGCGCAACAACAAAAAAGTGCAACAACAAGTGAAGGGATATAATAGATGAAGAAGAATAACAGACGAAACCTAGTAAAAGAAGAAGCATTATTCTAAACAATACAAAAGGAAGATATTCTAGAACGTCAGATAGTTAGTTAGTTGGAGTTAGTTACAAGACTCAACTAATAACAGTTTCTAGAAGATTCAAGAAGCAATTTTCAAGAAGATAGTTGGAAACTTAGGCTATAAATACTAGTTCTAGTCGAAGACTAAAATAACAAATGCTTTTACATTAACGAA
>JANSVA010069278.1:0-12002 GCA_025504915.1 Erythroxylum reticulatum | reverse complement strand
TTCGTACTTCAGTATATTACTTATTATTAATAAATGCGTCTTACTTTTGCTTCTGCTTTCGTCTTACTTTCGCTTCAGCTTCCATCTTACTTTCGCTTCAGCTTCCGTCTCAGTTTGCTTCAGCTTTCGTCTAACTTTTGCTTAACCTTCCATGTTACTTTGCTTTCGTCTTAGTTTTTTGTCTTAGTTTCCTTCCATTTTCGTCTCACTTATAAATTTGAATTTTTTTATTAATGTGATTATTATGATTAGTTTCGTACTTCAGTATATTACCTATTATTAATAAATCCATCTTACTTTCGCTTCACCTTTCGTCTTACTTTCGCTTCAGCGGTTCGTACTTCAGTATATTACTTATTATTAATAAATGCATCTTACTTTCGCTTCAGCTTCCGTCTTACTTTCGCTTCAGCTTCCGTCTTACTTTGCTTCAACTTTCGTCTTACTTTTGCTTCAGCTTCTGTCTTAGTTTTCCGTTTTGGTTTCCTTCCGCTTTCGTCTTACTTATTAATAATATAAATATTTAATTGATGTTCTTCATCAACTTGCGAGTGGAGTAACAAAAAAACGTTCGAAAACTTTACAAGGTAACCCAAAAAGCGACATCCGAACCTAATCTTTAACTCTGACAAATCGTGATTGAAAAGTGTGCATAGCTGAATGATTTTAAAAGATAACCCTTCATTTCATCCAAGAAAGATTACTCAACTCTCAAATGAGTTTAAATGCGAAATGATTGAGAGCCCTTCGTTTCCTCCAAGAAAGATAACTCAAATCAATTTTTTAAAATAATGTTAACCCTTTTAAATAAGAAAACAACGGAGCCATTAAATGTGAAATGTTAATTGTTATCTCTAGTGGAACAAAAAAAGAAGAAGAAACAAAATCATATTAAGATATTAACATTGTCATCAAAATCTACGACAATAAGCTAAAACAAAATTGGTGAAAGATTGTGGCAAACAATCCTATGTTGTAGAGGAACCAGTCTCGAAAAGCTTCCCATCTCCATTTTTCACAACATCAAAAGAACAAATCAACATTAAAAAAATTCCGTCGAAACAACACCATGGACATTTAAACTGTGAACAATTCAGCAAATTACACAAAACAAGGAATAAAAAATGTCTTGACGAAGCAACAGAAAAGAATATCGATCCTCTATCTCCTTTAACTCAGTTGACCGATTTCTGCACATAATAAAACCTTTGTGAAAATGGAAGGAAAAACTTAAACTGTATAAATATCGATCATTATTGTAGGAAAGGAAAAAGGAAAACCTACCACAGTACCCTTACCCATCTATACACAGAATAAACGCAAACAGAAAAAGGAAATACAAAACCATGACTGAAGAAAAAGGAACCGGAGAAGAAGAAAAGAAGAACTTACCAGACTACCGTTACCCAGTTGTACACAGAATAAACACAAACAGTAACCCATCTGTACACTAAAAGAAAGTCGAAGCAAAAAACACAAACAGAAGAAAAAGAAAAGGAAATACAAAACCATGATAGAAAATAGAAGATCTTACCACAGTACCATTACCCATACCCATCTGTACACAGAATAAACGCAAACAGAAAAAGGAAATACAAAACTATGACTGAAGAAAAAGGAACCAGAGAAGAAAAAAGAAGAACTTACCAGATCACCGTTACCCAGCTGTACACAGAAAAAACACAAACAGTAACCCATCTGTACACTAAAAGAAAGTCGAAGCAAAAAATGCAAACGGAAGAAAAAAAAGGAAATACAAAACCATGACAGAAAATAGAAGATCTTACCATAGTACCGTTACCCATCTATTCACTTACCACAGTACCGTTACCCATCTATTCACATAAGAAAGAATAAAAGCACATAGTTAGAAATCTGTACACATAATAAAAAATTGACTGCCGAACAAAAGAAAATCACAAAAGAAAGAATAAAAGAAAATAGTTAGAAATCTGTACACATAATAAAAACTCGACTGCCGAACAAAACAAAAAAGGAGAACTTACCACAGCTGTCAGAGATGCAATGTTTAGTGTTACCGAGCAGTAGATGTGAGGCAGAGAAGCACAACGATAGACGTGAGGCGGAGAAGCAGAGGAAGTGAAGGTTAGAGAGCTAAAAAAATAGAGAGAGAAATGAAAGAGGGAGAGTAATAATGATAATAATAATAATAAAGACAGAAAAAGAACAACTATGACATATAGACGGGGGGAGGGTAAAGTCGTTCAAGTAATCGTTAGATTAAATGGACGATGGGGATGGATTGTGTGGTCGTCCATCCCCTTCACCGTTAGTATATATACTTAATAATGGTTTAGGACCACATATAAACCAAAATATTAGTTAATCTAGAAAATTAACTTTTTAACTCAATAACCCACAAGCCCTATAAGTTTTGATAATAGATGGTTCCAAATGTTGCCTCCTATATACATTGCATGTTCTATCAATTTAACCAAGACAAAGAAGAAAGAGGTCAAAAGATTTTTGAAAATTTTTTTGGAACTTACATATCTCATTTTGCAAACATTTCCAAAAGACATGCAATCGTATAGTTCCCAAATAAAAAGACAAAGTGACCCACAAAAGTAAAGGAACAATGTTGCTAAGATGGAGAAAAGTAGTAAAGCTGAGACGGAGAGAAGAGCATCAACGATAAAGGCCAAAGACAGAGAGAGCATCAAAGGTATAAAGTAGTAGTAAGCAATACCCAAAACATAATTTGTGGTTTCAAACAAATTAGGGTCTATGTCAGTTATCTATATGGTAACATGGATTCCTAACTTCAACAAATTTCCACATAAGTTAGACTGAGGAAACCTTAACTAAAAGTCCTTTCCAAACCTAATATTTTCACCAAAATATAAATTAGATCTTATTGTTTTATAGTGTACAAAAAAAGAATCCTCATATTTTTAAAATCAATTTAGTCAAGTAAGTGATGACATGGACTTTTATAATACATATATATATGTATGTATGTATGTATGTATGTATGTATGTATGTATATGTATGTATGTATGTATGTATGCATGTATGTGTATATATATAACCTTTTTTTAGGTCCCGACAATGCCAATAAATAGAAAGGTTATTTTATGGGTTTTTGAATACTGAAATATAAAATAAAGCTACATAGATAATAACTAAGGAAACAAATAATAAGACCATTAACCAAAGGAAAATTCAGTCAAATAGTTATATTTATATCAATATTTCCCCTAGTAATCCTTCTGACTTTATGATTTAATTATCTTAGAATGTATATATTCTTAAGACTAGTAAGATCTCTTAGATACTAAAACTATACTCTATCAAGCTACAACTATCTACTCTATAGTTGGTTAACCAATATCTCTACTATTGTTAATACTCCTTTGAACGTACTAAGTTACATAAAATCTCATGAAAGGTTTCATCCTAATACCAAGAAGATTACAGAGATCTCTCTCAATCACCTCGTTTAACTCCTTTTGCCAATACCTCATTCAACCCCTTTAACCTAACCTATGGTCCAATCATAAGTAGTCTCTCTCGAGTCATCCAATACTAAATTTATACAAATTTAGACATTTATATGAATAAATCAACAATAAGACCAATTAAAGGCAACTTATGAAGATATATCTCATATATAAATAAAATTAAATCAAATCAATCTATACAAAATTAACTACAAAGTTTTCTACTATCTAGACATAGAAAGTATTTAGCCATAAAGTATTTTCAAACTAATGAAATTAAAAGATAAAAATAGACAAATCATGATAGAAATAAATCTAGATAAACTCCCAATTACAATTGATAATTTGATTTGTTGAGATGATGTTTAGATCTTGGTTCACTAATAAAAGATCACTTAAAATTAACTTTTAAGGGTTAGAGAAGCCTTTTGAGGACTAACCCTAACTTTTAAACAAAAAAGTTGCTTATTAAGTCTATTTTTATTCAAAAGTAGGCTAAAGTCCTTTAAAATTAAGGTATCCACATTTAAATATCTTTTACTCTATCTAAGGCATGCCTAGACTATAGGCCTCGCTATTTCCTCTGGGTGATGCATATGACCTTTGACATGATTGTGCCGATAAATCATAGATCTTCCTTTTTTCAAGATTAATACATTGTCTTTGGCATGATTATCTCCAAATTATGGATCTCTCTATTTCTTCTTTTACTTACACACAATCTCCTACGAGATCATAGCCAATAATGTGACTTACTGCATTTAATCCTTCTAGTAGGGATGACATTTGTGCCTGGGCTAGGCCATCCTAGCCTGGCCAAAAAGTTCTAATTTTAGAAGTAAAATGATGTTGTTTAAGTTGTAATTTTGTCATGCTTGAGTTCAAACTCTAACAAAATTACAACTTAAACAACGTCATTTCGATTTAGAAGCAAACTCATTGAATAATGTATATAGTCTGTGGTAATTTGAGCATAACTCATTGAATAATTAACCAAATTGTATGATCTTGGTATCATTAGAAACTTAAGACACAGAGGAACAATTTTCTAGAAGATAGTGTTATAGAAATTCATCATTTTCTTGATCTTATTGATCATGCAAAGTTAACCCGAATGAGGTGGTTCCAGCAAAAGCTAGAATAGTAATTGAATGTATGAATTTTGTAGCTTTTAAAGTACAATTGATGTTTACATTAGTTTAGTAAGGAAATATACCTAAGAATTTTTCATGAACATGAATCATGCATATTCAGTATACATAAATGAATTCTTAATCATACACAATAGTGATTTGTATATGTTAAATGTTATATAGGAACATATAAAGTGACCATTTCTAGATATTACCGGGACTTCGAGGTAATAAGCAATAAGGGACCTTTTGTAAGTAATTTAGATGGTTAATTTTTTAAGTAATTCAGTAAGTAATCTTTGAGTATTTGTAAGTAAATATTTGTAAATAATTGTCTGTAAGTAATTTAGTAAGTAAAATTTTTATAATTTTACTATGACTATTTTGTTTGCTACTGATTTTGATCCATTGAATGAATTGCAAATCTATTAGATTGATACATGTTTGAATACATGGTATGAAACTAATGATTGTTATATGTATTGAATTTCAGACATTTCTGTTTTTGAATCTGTTAAGTCCTAGTTATGGGTAAATAGGCATGCCTAGAAGGGTCTGCAGCTACTCTTGTGACACTTTGGTATCGAGACTTCAGTGTCTCTTGTGACACTTCGGTGTCAAGACTTTGGTCTCTCCTGTATAAGTCCTGTTACCCGCTTCTATCAATGGATAAATAGTCATATGATTTTGTATTATGATCTCTGATAAGTTTTGATACGAAACAAACCATAATTAATATTATAGGTTAACACCTTATTCTAAAAATTAATTATGTATTCTGTATGTATTGTTCTGCTATTGAAGTGATTGACTTTATCATTTGAAGTGTTTTCTTTAATAAATCATACTATGTTTCTGAAATTCATTATGTTGAGATGATTATCCTATAATATGATTCTGTATCTGTTGTAGTTAATTATAGATTAGTTATTACTCACTAAGTTATATGCTTAGCATGGTGGATTTGTCCCATGTAGGTTCAAAGCAAGGATTATAAAGATTGGGATGAGTCAACCGCAATGGCCAATAGATTTTGAGTCTTGTTTTGACAAAAATGTATTTTAAGTTTATTTTGTCTTATATATAAAGTGTATGATTCTGAATTGTTGTAAGTTTTTGTAATAACTATGTTTCAAGCTGGTTTCAATTTTTGGAACAAATTTGTATTAAGTTCATATGATATAATGTATGTATGTTTTGAATAAGTTTGGAATGATATGTAATGTATGTTTGCTTTGCATTAGTTTATGGAAGACTTAGACTGCTTTGCTTTGCTATGCTTTAGTTGGTTGGTTCTATTCAGTTCTATTCTGATTGTGTTCTATATGTCACCCATGTATCCTCTCGGGGGGTATTCGGGCATCACATTGTTTGTGAAAGTAATGTATGTTTGCTTTGCAAAGACTTAGACTTCTTTGCTTTGCTATGCTTCGGTTGCTTGGTTCTGTTCAGTTTTGTTCTGATTATATTCTGTGTGACACCTACGTATCCTCTCAGGTGGGGTGGGGTATTCAGGCATCACATTGTTTGGTATCAGAGCATGATTTAGGCAATTCTAGTTTAACCAAAGCTTAACTACTGCTTCTATTTGAGTGTACAAGTTGTGTTTTGGCCTAATGTGGTGTCCTATGTTTTGTCTATAGAATTAAATATGGATGGATCTCGTGAAGTCATTAACAAGGTTGCTGAGAGTAATAATCATAAGCGATCTCGTCCAGTGATATCTGGACCTTCTGGAGACAATCGAGGAGAAGCTGATGTGTCACCTCCTTCTACAACTTAGGGAGAGGCTTTGTTTAAGTTGTCTTAGGATATGATGATGCTACTGCATTGTATGACAACACCTAAGGCTCTAATTGATCAATTGAGAAAGTATGGAGCCGAGGAATTTACTGGGATGTCTTTCGAGGAATCAGAAAGAGCTAAATACTAGATTGAGAAGGTGAAGAGGGTATTGGATGAGATCAGCTGTCCATCAGAGCAGATGGTGCACTGTGCTGTCTCTCTTCTTCAAGGAGCAGCCTATGAATGGTGGCAGTTTGTTATGAGGAGTCCTCAACTACCGGTGCCCTTGACTTGGGATTTCTTTACCCAAGAATTCAAAGAAAAATATATTACAGAGGCTTACAAAAAGAATAAGTAGAGGTAATTTCTGAGTCTGAAGTAGAGGAATTTGTTAGTTGCTGACTACGATCGAGAATTTAATCGACTCAGTAAGTATGCCCCTAAATTTGTACTTACTGAAGAGTTCCGATGTCATCAGTTTGAGGATGAATTGAATGATTCCATTAAGGAGCATCTGACAGCATTTACTTTGTTGTAGCAAGTGGCTTACCATCAGCTGGTACAGGCTGCAATGAAAATAGAGAGACAGGAAATGGTTAGAAGAGAAAGAAGTCAAAGGAGGGACTTTGTTAGAGGAGGTCAGTGCTCGAGTAAATGAAGTTGGGAAGGTACTTCCTCTGCATCGAAAGTTACTCAGGGATTTGGGACTCGAGGAAAGCGACAAAACTATCCCTCAATGACTGCTTCTAGTAGGGGTTTATTTGGAGGTCGAGGTTCTGGTGCCCCGTAGTGGCTTGATTGTTCTGCTCATCGTTGGGGTGTTTGTTAGAGGGCTACGAGTGCATGTTTCGCTATAGCAATACTAAGCAAAAGATAGCCAGTTGCTCTCTCAGATAGGCTCAGATATCACAAGCTAATAGGGAGGTCTCTCATGCATCTGCTAGGAATAGAGAACAAGGTAGAGGTCGAGGAGGATATAATCAGAACAGACCTAATCTGAGTTCCCACTCAGAAACTGTGAATCAACCACCTATGCCTTCTACTTCATCTCGATCTTATGCACTGAAAGGTCGTCAGGATCAGGACACACCAGATGTCATTACTATTATTGTTTCTCTCTTTAATTCTGAAATGCATGCATTGATTGCCCTTAGATCTACTTATTCATATATCTGTGTTGGAGAAATATTTAATAAGGAGATGCCTATAGTTCAGTTAAAGTATGACATGCATGTAACCAGTCCTCTAGGTAATAATGTGTTGGTTAATTAGGTGTATAGGAACTGTCCTATTATGATCTAAGGAAATGATTATGTGGCAAATCTGATCAGATTACCTTTTTATGAATTTGATTTGATTCTACGTATGGATTGGTTATCCAAGCATCAGGCAGTAGTTGAATGTGGTGCTAAAACAGTTACGCTTAGGAAGCCAGATCGACCTATAATAGTAGTGTATGGCTTCCGTACTAGTTCCTTAGCTAATGTGGTATTTGCCATGCAAGCTAGAAAGCTCCTCAAAAGGGGATGTGAAGCTTATCTAGCTTTTGTGATTAATTCTAAGAAGGAGGGTAGTCAATTGCTAGATATTCCTATGGTGAATGAATTTTCCGATGTGTTTCCAGAAGAATTACTTGGACTTCCTCCTAAATAGGAAGTGAAGTTGTCTATTGAAATCATACTTGGCACTGCTCCTATATCTAGAGCACTGTACAAAATGGCTCTTACTCAATTGAAGGAGTTGAAGGTGCATTTACAAGAGCTTCTGGATAAAGGTTTTATTCGACCCAGTGTATCACCATGGGGAGCACCAATCCTATTTATTAAGAAGAAGGATGGTACACTGCAGATGTGCATTGATTACAAGCAATTGAATAGAATCATAGTGAAGAATAGGTATCCGTTGCGAAGGATTGACGATCTATTTGATCAGTTGAAAGATGCAGGAGTGTTTTCAAAGATAGATCTACGATCAGGATACTATCAACTTCGGGTAAAGATGTAAAGGTATCGAAACTGCATTTAGAACTCGATATAGATATTATGAATTCCTGGTAATGTCATTCGAGTTAACTAATGCTCCAGCAACATTTACGGATCTGACGAATAGGATATTCAGGCCTTACTTGGACCAGTTTGCTGTGGTGTTTATTAACGATATCCTTATCTATTCTAAGAATGAACATGATCCTATTGACCATCTCCGAATTATGTTACAAATCCCGCGGGAAAAACAGTTGTATGCTAAGCTGAGTAAGTGTGATTTCTGGCTTCAAGAGATATCATTTCTAGGG
Source organism: Erythroxylum reticulatum (assembly GCA_025504915.1). Taxonomy (NCBI): domain Eukaryota; kingdom Viridiplantae; phylum Streptophyta; class Magnoliopsida; order Malpighiales; family Erythroxylaceae; genus Erythroxylum; species Erythroxylum reticulatum. Next base: position 3,326 of record JANSVA010069278.1, on the reverse strand, counting down.
CATGTTGTCTCTTCTGAAGGAATTAGAGTTGATCCTAGTAAGATAGAAGCGATTGTTAACTGGAAGCCACCACAAAATGTGATAGAAGTGAGAAGTTTTCTAGGTCTAGTTGGTTATTACTGTCAGTTTATGAAGGAGTTTTCGGTGATAGCATACCCTTTAACTAAATTGTTACGGAAAGGAGTGAAGTACGAATGGTCTGATAGATGTCAAAATAGTTTTAATCAACTGAAAGATTTGCTTACTGAAGCTCCTGTATTGGTTCAACCAACTTCTGGTAAGGAGTATGCTATGTATACTGATGCATCAAGAAGTGGTTTGGGTTGTGTTTTGATGCAGGATGGACAAGTAGTTGCTTATGCCTTTAGGCAACTAAAGTCTCATGAACAGAATTACCCTACACATGATCTGAAGCTTGCAGTAGTAGTGTTTTCTTTAAAAATTTGGCGGCATTACTTGTATAGTGAAAAGTGTAGAATTTTTACATATCATAAAAGTTTGAAGTATCTGCTTACCCAGAAAGAACTCAACTTGAGACAACGACATTGGTTAGAACTATTTAAAGACTATGATTGTGTTGTTGACTATCATCCGGGTAAAGCTAATGTTGTAGCTGATGCCTTGATTCGGAAGACCATTTCAGCATTATCACTGAAGTAGAGTGAATGGAAACTGGTGTCTGATGGAGCTTTGATAGCTTAATTCAAAGTCAGGCCTACTTTGATACAAAAGATTTGTGATGCTCAGAGAACTGATGATAAGTTACAACAACTTATCTTGGCTACTCAGAAAGGTAAACAATATGATTTTTCTATGAAAGGAGATAGTGAATTGTATTATAAAGATCGGTTGTGTGTGCCAGTTAATGATGAACTGAAGTAAAAGTTATTGTTTGAGGCTCATAATACAGTACTTACTATGCATCCTAGTGGAAACAAGATGTATCAGGATCTGAAGCAGCATTACTGGTGATCAGGTATGAAATGGGATGTTGTAGATTATGTAGCTAAATATTTGATGTGTCAGCAGGTTAAAGTTGAGCACCAAGTTCCATCTGGTTTATTATATCATATTTCTATTCCTCAATGGAAGTGGGATAACATTACTATTGATTTTGTTAGTGGACTTCCTCACACTCAAAGGAAACATGATGTTGTATGGGTAATTGTAGATAAGTTTACTAAATCTGTTCATTTTCTGCCTATTCATCCTGATTACTCTTTAGATAGGCTTGCAGATTTATATGTTAATGAGATAGTGAGACTGTATAGAGTACTATTGTCAATTATTTCTGATCGTGATCCTTGATTTACTTCTATATTTTGGAAAAGTTTATATAAAGCATTGGGTACTCAAGTTAAGTTCAGTACTGCTTTCCATCCCCAGACAGATGGACAATCTGAACGGGTGGTACAACTATTAGAAAATATGCTTCAGGGTTGTGTATTAGAGTTTCTAGGAAGTTGGGATAAGTATTTATCTCTGATGGAGTTTGCTTACAACAACAGTTATCAGACCAGCATTGACATGGTGTCTTGTGAAGCACTGTATGGTAGAAGGTGTAGAACTCTAGTATGTTGGATTGAGTTGAGTGAAAGCAAGATGATCAGGCTAGAAATTGTGAAAGATACTGAAGAAAAGATTCAGATTATTCAATAAAGATTGAAAGCTGCCAGTGATAAGCAGAAGTCTTATGCTAATCTAAAAATGAGAGATCTTAAATATCAAGTAGGTGATAAGGTATTCTTGAAAGTGTCACCGTGGAAGAAGATACTTCGATTTGGTAAGAAAGGTAGATACTTCAATTTGGTAAGAAAGGTAAACTTAGTCTGTGATACATTGGTCCTTTCTCAAAAGAGTTAGACCAGTTGCTTATCAGTTGGCTCTTCCTGAAGAATTGGCCAAGCTACATGATCTATTCCATGTTTCTATGTTAAGAAGATATTAGTCTGATGTGACTCATAAGATTCTCGTGCAAGAAATTCAGGTACAACCGGATTTGTCTTATGAAGAAGGAACATTTTCTATATTAGCCCAAGAAGTCAGGCAACTTATGAATAAGCAAATACCTTTAGTAAAAGTACTATAACAATACCATGTACTTGAGGAAGCAACATGGGAACCTGAAGAAACCATGAAAGCTCAGTGTCCGCAACTATTCAGATCAGGTATAAATTTTGAGGACGAAATTTCTTAAGAAGGGAAGAATTGTAACACCCCATGTTAGGGGTTAGAAAATTGAGGATTTTCAGTGCATTGTATGCCTTGCATAATTGAGTATTCGCTGATATGTGCATATGAATTTTGACACATACAAATAATTGTACAGGAATGTATTGACATTTTTAGGATAAAATGGATTTATAAATGAGATTAAATCGTGAAATGTGAATTATTGGTGGCAAAATTTTATTTGGAGATTATCAGTAATATTTCGAATTTTTTGGAAATTTTAGGAAATTTTCTTGGAAATTTTGCGATACTAGGAAAAATAGACTAATGGTGTTTTGTCATGTAGCAACTTTATGTGGATGACAAATGGCCCAAATGCAATGGGGCCATGTGTTAATGAGTTATTAAACCACGATATTACAAGTTGTATAAGGCAAAACTCAGTAGCTTTTTATTTTCTCTTCGGTTTTGCTTTGAACTTTACCAAACCACAAATTTTAATCTTTGCACGAGTATTATCCTTTGCAAAACAAATTACCTAGTCCAGTTGTTAATTTTCTTCTCTTTAGTCTTGCTTTCCCCTCTATCCACCAAAACCCTGCTCTTGACTGTCAAATTGTAATTTGTTTGAAGAATCAAGTAATTGATGTTTCTAATTTTAATTGTTTTTTGTTAGAGACATCTGAATTGATTAGAAAAAATTGATTCACTCAAAGTGAGGGTATGTATTGGAATATTATAAAGTGGAGATATTATAATGAACATGTTTCGGTATTTTAATTATAACTTGATCCGTAGAGCTCCAAATGAGATTATTTTTATTCAAAATAAACTAGACAAATTTGAATACAAATGTTAAGAAGAAATTGAATTTCAATTCTATCCTTAAGGATCTTGAAATTTAGCTTGAAAGTGAGTCTTGGCTTTAGTTATAGCACTACCATGGATAGAAATCATATCCTGTTGTTAATGAATAAACTGTATTGATATAGGTCGAATCAGACAAAGATGTCTTCACAAAAGTTATATCTTATTATTTTATCTTTCGATTGGTATAAATTTTGTAATTGTTGGATATTGAAATTGAGAGTTATGAGGTGTAAAATATGAATTCATGATCATGCATTAGCCAAAATTTCAAATGTATGATAGTA
>JANSVA010069268.1:0-12002 GCA_025504915.1 Erythroxylum reticulatum | reverse complement strand
CCCTCATGCATTCTTACTACATTTATACTTTAATTCCATCAATTCAAGCAATAAATCCTCCTAACATTGGCATGCTAGTTGATCCAAAATAATAAATCTATTAAGAATTCAAAATAATTTAAAAATTTCGGGTCCCAACAACTAGGACTGTTCAAGGAAATCGAGAGTCCTAATACATAATTTTACTAAACATAGTTAGGAAAACTTACCACTTTCTTCAAATCATGCTCAAACATTCATGCAGTTCATAAGGAAATTCATGTTTCTAGCTTAAGCATTCAAGTGGCCAGCTAAAGAGGACGGATAAGAGTGGTTTAACATACCTAAAATCAGATGGGAACATGCTGCCCATCTTTTCCCTGCATGTAGTTGGCATTGATGGTGGTGTTGTCTATGGTTGAAGGCTTAAACAATATACATAAATTATTTCCTAAAGGCAATAACTTAGAGATTTATGCATGAAGGGAGTAATTGCAATTTAATAAAAACATTCTTATTTAAGCTACAAATTGAAGAGGGTTATCCTATATATTGCAAGGTAAATTTCTTACAACTGTGCATTATATAATCTCTTTCCATCTTGGTTTAATTAATCCTTTAACTCTTTACCTCATCTATGACAAATCTTGTCCCCTAAATATAACAAATTGTTCTAATTTTGTCTAACCAAAATGGCACATGTCAATACCATGAATTGGTCTCTTATGTAATGAATCTACTCCTTCATAAATGCAACATCATAATATTTTCATACATTCTTGTTCCAAAATAATGAGAACTTCTTCATATATGTGACAGCTGGCACTTAAGGTTCATTCACATTTACATGCATTATTTCTTGTCTAAAATAATTAAACAGCTTAAGAAAAATCTTTCCAATTTCGATAGAAATTTCGTGTCCACTCAATAACATGTTACACCTAAATATATCAACATATAAGTTGGGTTGATTTACTTTAAGTGTTTGTAACTATGACTAATTCTTATGCCCTTATGTTTCAGCCCAAGAATGCATCAAATTTACTCTATAATAATTTAAGACAAGGTTAATCTTGATCTATCATAAATCCATCTGATTGAATTTATTTTTGGCCTATTTTCATATGAATCAACTCCATTATTTTTCGACTATCATTTGACTTTAATTCTTGTCATTTAGGGTTAGGTTCCTAATTCACCTTTTAGTGAAAATAAAATTTACATTAGCTTGAAAACATCATTCACACGAAATGAAATTTTATAAACATGTGAAAAGAGAAGTTTAGAGTTTTACATATAAAACAGAATGTGTTATTTGACTACCTGACGCTTAATAAACCAAATTTTCTTAATACCCTTTAAGGCCAAAGAAAAACATACATTAACAGGGATTATGGTTTATTGATAAGAGCAGGATAATAATGAGTAGTCATACTCACCATTTCAATGGTTAAATTCTGATTTAATTTAACCTAAACCAAGTCCATCTTCACAATAGCATCTAATCTAACCAACTTATTCATTACTAGATCACCTCGTTGAGATGTAAGAACATAGTAAATCTAACAATAGTTTATGCTTCAAATCTTAATTTATAGAGAAAATAGCAATTGTAAGACTTAATGTATTTGAACATGGGAGGATTAACTCTATAGCTCTTACTCAGAGACTTCAATTATATTTTATCACTCCAAGAAGCTGAGGAATAAAGAATCATAAACAAACATATGAATGATAATTTCACAAATTGCTTCACTATAATAGAAGCTATAGATCTTAGGTATATTGGAAGTCACTTTATATAGGATAACGAACAACAAAGAGAATGGTTGCTTAAGCGAAAAAAAATTAGATGGTGCTTTGTAAATTCAAGCTGGATGATAACTCTTCTAAACATCTCTACATAATTCAATAACCCTTTTAGTTCAGATCAATTTCCATTTGAGGCATATCTGAAAGTCGACATAATTAGAAGAAAAGCCATCTTTAAGTTCAAAAATTATCTTATTAATCAATGATTAAAAAACTAAACTAGTTCAGTCGATTTAGCTATGAAAACTTTAAACTAACTAATATTTTGTTCATTCTTTAACTTTTCAACTCAATTCACTTTAATAACATTTGTTAAAAATGATCATTTTATTAATTAATTGGCTAGTTTTTGTAAACTAATCAATTTTTATAAACTAAAACAAATCAATTAATTTTTGTTTAATAGTTTCTTTTTTCAATTAAACTTTAAATTATTTGATCGGTAAGGACAATCTCCTTTAATAATATTTTAAATTATTCAATTTTATTCATTCTTTAATTAATTTTATGGCGTTCTAATACCAGTTGAACATTTTAAACTTTAAGTCTCTTGTCTTATCAATTTAATTTTAGGTCTAATTTTTAAAACATTGTTATTAATGTTCAAGGGTTTGAGGAAGTAGTCTCAAGAGGTCTCAACACTCCTATAAAAGGATTTAATTCTTTCAAATGTATTAGAAAAACTAATGGCAATAAAATAGGAACTTAAAAGGCTCAATGAAAAGAGGTATAATAATATTAGACTATAAAAGGAGACTTAACTATATCTCAATCTTATTTAAGAGCAGTTAGGGAAAAACCTAATAGATGCAATGCTTTACAAATTTGCAAGGCAAGGTCTAATCAAGTATATAGGTGTAGTGGAAGCCTATTCTTCTCTATAAAGAAAAAAATCTAGGAAAATATAATTAAAAGATGAAAATAGAAATATTCAATTCTTTTATAATATCAAGCTTGCAAGAAGAATTAAAATAGAATAATCTCCTTGTTAAACTAGGATGACATCTCAATCATAGCATATGGCAATTTGAAATCATTGGCTTATGAATTCTTTAATGGAACACTAAGAGTTGATAATTCTTAATCTTTTCTTGATTCTGTATAACATATTAAAAATTTTGTTCCTTAAGCCATTTTTTGGTGAGATAGCTTAGTGTTTATCTTTTATAACCTAGAGACAAAGGGAGCCCTATTTAGCTTAGGATTAATTAGAGATCTAGGCCTAATGAATTCAATGCATTTTGCTTTTAACAAATATTGTATCATATAGGTACATGTGTGACCAACTCTATTCAAGCATTCTTCTATATTTGGAAGTTGTATTTGAAGTGAATAACACCTGTATTTTCTCAATTCCAAAAGTTCCAAACCCATGTTCCTTGACTAACTATAGGCCAAAGTCTAGTTGTGATGATTAAAAAACTATTTCAAGTTGACTGCCTTAGAGCAACTGGTAAGTTTACTTTTTTATTATCAAAAGGTCATAGGTTTCATTCATGGAAATAGTCTCTTTGTAAAATGTAAAAAGAAGGCTACGTATAATTGATGAACCTCTTTCCAACCTCAAAAAACAGGGAGCCTCGTGCACTGGGATTTGCCCTACATTTTCAAGTTGATTGCCTATAAGTTGAAACTAATTCTCGAGGATATCATCAATCCAAGCTGAAGAGATTTCATTTAACAAAGGATCATAGGTGCTAATATCTTCATAGACGATGAGCTTTTCAAGAATTATCATAGGCAAAAGGGGATAAAAAATAGTGTAACAAAAATGGACTTTAACAAGGCATTTAATTATGTGAATTAGAGGTTTTTATTTAACATCTCAGAGGCTTAAGGATTCACTAAAAATTCCTTGAGATGGATAAGCCAATGGGTGACTATTTCTACCTATAATATCCTTATTAATGGTGAACCTACTCAATCTTTCAAAGTAACTAAAGGAATAAAAAGAGGAACCACTTTCTCCATAGTTATCCTTACTTTTAATGAAGCCCTTATTAAAATTGTAGTTGGTAATATTGACAAGAAAGTAACTTCAAATACCACTATAAATGTGAAAAAACCTATTATTTATTGAAGGCTTGCTTCTTCTTTATAGTACTACAATGGAGTTAATTGATATCTTTTAAGAATCCTTGTAAGAATTCAAACATCTTTCTCTTTAAAAAATAAATCCAAGCAAGAGTAGCTTCTTCAAATCCTTAGGGTGCTTATTAATTATAGAGCATTTAAGCTTTATTATAGGTTTCAAGTAAGAAGAACTTCCTCTCAAGTACTTTAGAATTCCAATTATAATAAAAGACTAGCATTTAGGGACCCCATACCACTTATAGACTCCACTTGTAAGAGATTGACATGGATGCATGCTTAATTTATTAAAGGTATGAGTTTTTGAAAAGTTAAATAAAGGCTAGCACTTGTTACATAGTAAAGTAAATCCTAGGCTTAAAGGTACATGTTAGTAAGGAATTTAAATGCATAATTAGCAAATGTAAACATATATGGCTCTGTTTCATCATTGGAACGTGTTAAGTTCACTTCACTTGCTTTAGAATTATAGAAATCTTTGTGTAATTATGCTTGACTGGGCTAAGGTTACAACTATAGTAAAGCAGTAGAATTGGAGCTAACCGTTACATATTTTAGGAGGATTCTATAATATATGTGAGAGTTTTCCAATCCAAAATCCTAACCTTGTGCTAATGGTAAATCAATTTATCTCAGACACCTATAAAAAATAATAATAAATCTTGCTTGGAAATGTTTTTTCATCATCAATAAAATGTTCTTTGGTTTAAGTTACTGTGGTAAGAGGCCAACTTCCTTAAATATTTATTTATTCTTTGATTGTCTATCAAAAAGAGAATAAAAACATAAGCCACTTGTAAATTCAATATCTTTGATCTACTTTGACCTATTGTTAATTTGGAGAATGAAAATTTAGACCATTTATCCTTTAAGTTCCATTTCTCAAACACTATATAGAATAGGTTGTTAGTTCTATATAATGTGCAACGCAGCAAGTTCAATTGGTATGATATAATAAAATGGAACAAAAATCTTTTAGAGCTTAAGAAAATAAGACCTTGTCATATTTTGAATGGATTTTGGATGTGTATTTTATACTATCTGTTCTGAAAAAATTACAAAGCTCTTAAGGGAATCAAATAAGATACAAATTCATTATGCCATAAGACGTTTAAATGGATAAGACAGGCAATACTTGTAAGTGGAATGGAAACAAGACTTAACTCCTCCTTTATCCTCAATTAGAACTCACCCAAGACTTGATAGATTGGAAATCAAATAAGTTCATAATGCTTAAGCTTCAATTTATGTATGAGTTTTGAATATAGTGCTTTGTATATTGTAATTATGACAAAGCTAACAATGTATGTCCTACTCTATACAAGACATATTGTCTTGTTATATGAAAATATATGCTTCTTCCATCTTCTTGATTATTCCTTAGTTTAGTAGATACTTTTAAATGATAGGAAAATTTGAGCTACTAGTATGATTTACTTAAATAATCTTTAGGATTGGTGTATTTTTATTACGTTAGTTGGTTATACTTTTGTTCCTTCTACCAAGCTCTTTCTGTAAAGTTAGAGTGGCATCTTTTGTACTTTGATGCCTAACTTTCTTTGTTTTCCCCTTTAAAGACTTTAATATATTTTTTCTATTTCCAAAAGGAATTTTAGCAATGGTATTTGTAATCAATAATACTTTAACTTGTGTGCTACGCACTATAAAGTGTTCAGTTCTTAAAGTTTATTCAAAGCTCGCAACTATAGGTGATGGTTTAGATGGTATGTTTGAATAAGCATTTGCTTGAAAGAGAAGAAGATAGGAAGACCTTACATCTAATTTCCCACCTTTTTACATACTAATTAATGATAAAGATGGTTTTTTCTAACAATATTTTTATCTATACTTAATAGACCAAGTTTACAAAGTGATATATAGTTCTACAAGTCTAAATTTCTAGGAATAATTAGAATGACAAACTCTTATATTTGCTTCCATTTTATTGATTAATAAAAGATAGTAAAAGTTTCCTTGTGGCATATAAAATATGCATAAGATTGTAAAACCAAATTTCTACTATTAACAATAATTTTGTTATTAAATGTCTTTCTTTAAGAAAGAAAGGAGGATGCATACTATTATAATTTATAAATACTAAATAACAATATCTTTCTTATTTCATTATAATAACTAAATAATTAACATCTAGCCTTAGCTTACAAATTCACATATTTTATTTGTTTATAGAGTGATTGTGTTATAAATAAGTTATTTATTTTCTCAATTTATCATGACTTATTTTTTCTTAATTATTGGTTTTTGGGTTAATTATGAAATAAATCCCAAACTTTACTCAATTTCACAATAGCCCAAAAGGGTTAATTAGCCCCTAACATTTGCACCGATGAACCCCTAACATTTGCACCGATGAACAAAATAGCCCCTAATGTTTCACGTGTTCAAATTAAACCTTGACTTTTATACAACATTCAAAATAAACCCTAACGTTTAGAAAACGTTCAGATTGAACCTTGACCATTAGCGGCGTTAGGGCACCATCAATTATCTGCTAACGTAACCTGAAAATATATGATGTGAAATTTATTTAATTTTGTGGATGTGGGACCCACTAGAAACTAACATGGAATTTTTTATAGAGGTGGATCCCATCTTCAAGTGAAATAGTGTGTTCTGTTTTAAAAAGGAGGATACGATGTCATTTATTATTAAATGCAACACTCCTACCTTATTTTTGAAGAAAAAAACGTAGCATCTCAAATTGAAACGTCGTGTTTTGTTGACACAACTCTCCTCCCTTAATGTCGAGTTTTGAAGAAAAACAAACACTTCTTCCCTCCTCCAATCCCTAGTCTGCCATCTTCTTCATTTTCAGACAATCCCTCATTTATCTGTAATTTTTTTTTGTTTTTGTAATTGTGTTCTTCCTTAGACATTTGTAGCGTAATTAATTGTTATTGTTGTTGTACATACCAAGCAACTTAACTCACACACTCTTTGGGTGTCTATATCTAGAGGATGACATTTCATTATGGTGGGTCCATTGTTGTCTACCTTTTATGTTTTATATGGTCCCTTAAATCTACTTGTTTGTTCTTGTTTGTTTACGATTGTATGCTATGGTATACTTGTTGTGGTGTTGGAAGTAAGTCATGGTCCCCTATAGTTGTTGTTCAAGTTGGTCTACCAGCTTAGGCCTCATTAAATGCTAATAATGGTGTCATCAAAATATCTATTCTTGTGTATAAACTAGGGAACCAAAACAAAAGTGTAAACATAAGTTTACTTTCATCAAAACACTACCAATTTCTCCTTGCTTTTTGATTACTTACCAACAATCCTTGAAGGGTTGAGGGAGGATATAGTCATTTAGAATGCATAAATAGATCATGTCATCACTTGATTCTTAATTATGTTGAAGTTGTGCATTGGTTTCAGTAAACAAGCTTTGAATCCTAAAGCTCCAATAGTCACTTGGCTAGTGATTAAGAATAGGCTCCAAGCTAAAGATATATGATTTGGGACATATGATCCTATATGTGTCCTATGCAAGCGCATCAATGAAAGCAGGAATCATCTCTACTTTGAATGAAGCTACACTAAAGCAATTTGGAGTAGGATTATGGTTATGTTACAATTCTCTAACTAATCATTTAAATGGGGGAGATGTCGAATATGATCATAGGGTGTACTAAGTAGGGTAAAGTGGATGGTTTGCTCATCAACAAAGCTTTTACTACAATCATTTATTCTATATGGAGGGAAAGGAACAAGATATTATAAAAAAGGGTGGAAAAAGATAAACATCAGCTTATAGAACAAATTGTCAACTAAATTAGAGCAATTTTGATTTCAAATTATAAACAAAGCTCAATTAAATGAACTAGTTGTTATAATATTAACTGTAGCATTTTTTTGCCTTAAGTGGTTTCGTCACTGGTTAATATGACTCATTGTAATGGTGTACAGTAGCTTTTGCTAGTTGAATATATTACTTTCATTTTTCAAAAAAAAAAAAGACACTACCAATTTCAACTGTGAATGATACATACAGAGAAGGAATCTTCATTAACATCAATAAGTTTTAGAAGAAAATAAAAAGGTAGTTTTGGAGTTTTAATGTAAACAAAACAATTTTAATCTTAGTGTATAGTTCAATACAAACTAAATAGTTCTCTTATTTATATTCTTTTTCAATTCAAAATTATTTAATAGGAATGGAAAGAACTTAATATGAATACTATGATTTGAAGAAAGCAATAGGCTTACTTTTGAATTATTTGATTAGTTTTCCTTATAGATTCATCATTTTCTTTATATACTACACGTCAAGTATCAATACAATATGCATGTAAATAATGAAGAAAGGTGATTGGTTAAGATGAAATGGTTCTCTTTTGCGAAGTTAGAGGAATAAGAAAAAATTTTGTTTCTTATTTTATTAAAGTTCTCGAGTGAGGGAATGGATATTACTAAATTAACTTTCATGTTATAAGATAAACCTTCTGTTATTATTATTGATCTTATCATCTTATAGATATAAGATTCTATAGTAGGTATAAATTATGTCAATTGGCATGCTTAAAAGCGTCCCTTTTCCATCTTTTATTATAAATTTTGTATACTTCCCCAAAATTTTTCTTAAGTTCATGATCTATTACAAGGACTAAGAAATTATCAACTTTGGATTGATTTCCTAATAACTCCTTTTGTGAGATCCCACATCGGTTAGAGAGGAGAATGAAATATGCCTTATAAGGATATGGATACCTCTCCCTCTAAGACACATTTTCCTAAGGGTGGGAAGAGCAAAATTGTGAGGGGTTTGGCCCTAGGGGCAACCCAAAATAGAAAATATCTGTGGAGGGGTGGTCTAGGCTGTTACAAATGATATTAGAGCTAGTACCCGAACCGTTATGCCAACTAGGCTGAGCCCTAAAGAGGGCTAGGCCCTAAAGGGGTGGAGAGTGTGAGATCCCATATCGGTTGGAGAGGAGAACGAAGTATGCTTTATAAGGGTATGGATACCTCTCCCTCTAAGACATTTTTTACTAAGGGTGGGAGGAGCAAAACCGTGAGGGGTTTAGCCTTAGGGGCAACCCAAAGCGGAAAATATCTGTATACGGGTGGTCTGAGCTATTACACCTTTCCGTTAAGAAATTAGAGTGAATCTATTCCACTAAAAGAGACTTGCTTTTAGTGAAGAGTTTTGAATTATTTGCCTAATAAAACTTGTTCAACATTTTTATAGAAAGAATGCTTAGGCTTCCCTTATTTTTTGATTGACAAAGATCACTTTACTTGATTTTATCCTTTTAAAAATTGGATTTGTTATTAGTCTATGAGAAGTTCTTCATATTTATTTTAATTTTTTTACTAAATTTGAATGAAATAATGAATCAACACTCTAAGAAACATGAAGTCCATTAAAGAAAAATTATTAATTAAATCCCCCTTATAAATAAGATGTTATCCTCTAATTGTATAATTATGCATGTAGTATCTATTATATTGTTGATAATATAATTTAAATGTATGCTTTTTGGTGATACACTTGTCTTTATATATTTGTTGTGAATAGGTGTATGATGGCGAAATATGGAAGCATAAGGTTGTTTTATGTGGAAAGTTTATTATAGAGCTAGAGTTGAAATATGTTGATAGGGAGTTAAGTATGTTTTTTAAAAGTAGACCTAGATTTTGTTAGCTATAGGTAAATATGTGAGACGGGGAAGGAGTTAGGATACCATCAAGTCAATAAAGCCTATTACAGAGAACCTGGTTTTGAGATAAGTGAGTCTTTGAAGTTGATTGACTCAAATGAAAGTTGTTTAACCCTTATCAATCTGATGAAAATTTACGAAAGGATTGATTGATATGTAACCCACATGTTAGAGATCCCATCACTTGTACCTGACATATTGCCTATATCTGGAGGATAAGATAGAGATAGGGAGGGTGAGGAGGAAAGTTGTGGAGCTTCATAAGTATAAATTGCACATGTTTTAGGTCTTAGTTTGATATTTAATTGCAATTCAATCGTTTAGTATGTGTTTAGGTTAGAATAGTGTTAGTTTGTTAATTTTTTTATGTTTTATGGGTTAGTACAAGTCTTTGAGCTTAAATATTATCTTTTTGAGGTACCTTGATGTGTTTGTTAGTGTTTTAGGGTCATCATCAAAGAATGGAGAATTTTCGGAGACATTCAAATCGAAACAACGACCTATGATTGTGACACAACAAGCCACGATCATCAGAGAAGCCCAGGACATGGATCACGATCATGGCCTACATTCCATGATGGTGACAGAAGGCTCAGATGTGGCCTATGATCATGGCTTGTAGGGCCACAGTCATGGCTTGCGTTGGCATATACGTAGACACTAAAAAATGTCAAGTTTCGAAGGAATTTTTAGACCTTTTGGACCTTAGAAAAACCTTAAGGTTACTTAGAACACAAAGGGTATTTAAAGGACAAGATTAAGAGAGAAAGTTGAGCTTTTGCATCAGCCACTTTTGAGAAACCCTAGAGAGATTTCATCCAGAGAATGAGAAAGAAAAGGAGGAAGAGAGAAGTGGAGATAAAGCTGACTCGATGTACTTCCCGGATTAAGAGTTTCCTGATGTCTCTGCCTCCCATCATTACTTCAGATCGTATTTCCTATTTATTTTTAGTTTTATTATTTTATAGAATTGGAATAACATTTTGGTGATAGATTTTTGAATCATGAGTACGTTCTAAACTCACATTCGAAATTTTATCTTTGAATTAATAAAAATCTGATTGTTTATATTTTATTGGATTTATTGTGATTTAATTCTATGATTGCATAATTCGATAATAAACTTAGAGGTAGAATCTAATGAAAAATAATTAAATTGGTCTAACAAGAGTTATGTGATTTAATAAAACATGATTAAATTAAATCGGTAAATTGTACAAAGATAGATCTTGTTGGTTTCCGATAGTTTATTAGACAACTTCAAAATTAATTAGGGTTTTGGATAGGTTGTTAATTGAGAGATTGCAACTTCCATAATCTTATTAGGGTTTATGATTGTCTAGAACCAATAATCTGATAATTCATAATCAGTTAGGTTAGCGTTAAGGATAGGTAAAATTTCCTTTTTCTCATTCAGTAATTGCCTTAGGTTGATTTTTAGGTGTATGTTGCAACTGCTGAATAATTAATATTTTCATGTTCGATTCTTAATTTGATTGATTGAATCGAATTCTCATTTTAGTTTCGTTATATTTTGAATTTCTATGATTTGTTTTGGCCTTAGATTTTAGGATTAGGTTATCCCTCCTTGTGGGATTGACACTTTAGGTACTTCGCTAACGAATCGTGTGCTTGCAGATTATCAAAGGTATTATTAAAACTTACACACATCAATACCCAATCAAGTTTTTGGCGTCATTGTTAGGGAGGTTATTAAGTCAAAATGACTTCATGTCTAACAATTTTGATGACATTCAAATAATAATAATATTAGAAATTGTTGAACCATTTTGATTAGGAAGCAAAACTAAGACGAAAGGAAAGTGAGACGAAGCGAAAGCGAAACTAAGATGAAAGAAAGTGAGACGAAGTGGAAGTGAAACTAACACAAAAGAAAATGAGACAAAGCGGAAGCAAAACTAAGATGAAAGAAAGTGAGACGAAGCAAAAGTGAAACAAAGATGAAAGAAAGTGAGACGAAGCGAAAGCAAAACTAAGACGAAAGAAAATAAGATGAAGTGGAGACAAAAGTAAGACGAAGTGGAAGAAAAAGTAAGACAAAGAACCGATACTACGTCGAATGGTTAATTAGTTTGAGTTAGTTACAGAACTTAACTAAATAACTATTTCTACACGAATCAAGAAATCAAGAAGAAAGAAGAAAGAAGAAAGAAGCAGTTATCAAGAAGCAGTTGAAGATGAAAGCTATAAATATAAGTCGGAGTTGAAGATTAAAAAGTTAGAGACTTTGAAAATTTAGAGATTTTAAAAAAGCTTTCAGCAAACACTGTATTTATTGTGCGAAACACTAGAGCTATCATTACTGTAACAAAGCTCGCAATATCTTTCTGTAAGAAAAAAGAAAAGCTGAGAGCCTGAAGAGGCTAAGTGAGAAAAACAATACTTGGTGTAAGAGACCTGAAGAGGCTCTGTGAA
>JANSVA010069239.1:0-12005 GCA_025504915.1 Erythroxylum reticulatum | reverse complement strand
TTTCCAGATTGGAGATGTTTGTAAATGATTTTGCAATGTAATGAAATTATGACTACAAGTATTCTGTATTTATAATGAACCCAAATGGCTATTGAAATTCTAACGATTGTATTACTGTGAGTGAAAAAGTTTATGATTAAAATGGGTCATTTCAATTACTAATTTTCACATACGTGTATGATAAATATGAAAAAAAAAGGTTTGCACCAAGTTTCAAGTGTTTGACTGACTGAATGTGCTAGTACGCCACCCTCACGGGGCACGAACTCAGATATCACTCAGGATGTCAGGTACGTGTCTTGTAAGAGTGGGGTGCTACATTGATTGGTACCAGAGCCCATAATTAATGTCTTATATAGGCGTTTTTGAAATACATGTCAAGTTACATGCATTTTTGTCATGTTATAGCAGACAGTAGCAACTAATCCCTAGTCTGAGTCACATGCATGAGCATTCCTTAAGAATTGGAGCTGTTAGAGGCACTGAGAAGAATGATGATCTTTTAGAATGTGAGAAAAAGAAAGTTTGTGAATATTTAGAAATGAGAAATAGTATATGGGTAAATATGATGTATAACGATTCAATGCAATTGTATTGGAGGATGTATTATTGAATTTGACACCAATATTGTACTATGGAAATATATCCCTGAATGTGATAAAGATGTGAATGTATTGTCATGGATTGATTGAGGAAAATAAGGATATAAGTATAAATGATGAGATTAAAGTGTACAAGCCAAGTTAAAAGAAAATAAATTTTTCTATGAACTTGAAAGGTTGAACTTGGACATAGAATAGTTGTGTGATTATCGTGATAAGAGTTTATGATTCAGTATAAAAATATGTCTGTGGAATTAAGACTAGAATTTCATAATGGTTATGCCTCTATAATTCTGAAGTTATTGAGGATATACATATGAAAGATAAAATGAATGACGATAGGAAGATGAGATAGAAATGAGGAAAGAAAAGAATAATAGGGGAAATAAATAGACACGAATGACTTTACATGAGATGAATGATATGTAGTAAGGAGAAATTTATAAGTGTATATAAGATAGGATTTTATGTAAGAATGGAGGAAAAAATGAATGAAGAATCAAATGTGAAAAGCTAATGCACTCAATATGGTAGTTGAATCATCATGACATGATGTAGTACTAAAAGAGGTAAATTCTGGAAAATTAGAGCATATTGATGTTAGTATGTGTGTTAACATAAGGAAGAAAGTGTAGGGCATGATGGTGGCCCAACAAAAATAGGTTTCTATTACAATCGTGGCAGGGATACCCTAATCGTGGGTAAGGATAAAGAGAGAAATATTCTTCTCCACTTTTCAAACACATTCGATATATACCATGGAGAAGAATATTTTTAATACTTGAGGTAAATCCTACATACCATGAAAGTAGAAACAATTATATGCCAAGTTTTATAAAAGTGAATCTTAGCTTGATCAATAAATTGTTGGGTCGAATAGTATTTGAACATGGCATATTAAGAGACCCAAAGAGAAAATAGAGGTAATGAAGAAGAAAGAAACGTCAAGGAATATTGATGAGATCCAAAGTTTTCTTGAACTAGTTGTGTACGAGATACTACCAGAGGTGGTTAAAGAGTTCGTATTAATCTTAGCCCTTGTTGAGACTTTTGAGGAAAAATGTGTCAATCATATGGACTAATGAATGTAAAAAGAATTTTAAGGAACTAAAATATCGATTGATTACAACATCGATGTTAATTATATCATCTGGATTTGGAGGTTATATGGTATATAATGATGTTTCGCAGCAGCAACTAGGATGTAATCCAATGCAACTTAATTAAGTGATTTCATATGCACAGGGACAATTAAAGTCTCATAAGTTGATTATTTGAGATATAAATTGAAATTACTACAATAGTAATTGCATTGAGAGCTTGGAGACATTATAAGTACAATGAAAAATTTCAAATTTTATACGGATTATTAAAGTATGAGATAATTATTGAGTTTGAAAGAAATGAAAATGAGACTGAGACAATGGATAGAGTTACTAGAAGATTATGATGTACAAATGAGAATTTTCCAGTAAAGCTAGTGTTGTAATCTAATGCATTGAACAATAAATGCAATAATGGAATAGCACAAATTCCGATATTGAGATTACCAAATCTAGTGCAATGTAGAGCATAGAATGTTGAGGTGCATCGGGGTAAAATGAAGTGTTATTAGTCACATAGAATTTAAGATCAGGCCTACATGAAAAGTTTAGCAAAGCCTAAATTAAGGATTCAAAACCTATGAATCTTATTAAGAAATTGAAAATGAATATGAATTATGAGTTTGAATAGGAAAAATGATACCTTATTATTGAAATAAGAAGAATGTGTACTCAAAAAAGATGATTGAGCAAAGAGATTACTAGAGAAAGCAAGTAACAAACTAAGCTAGACATCTTAGTAGGAATATGCCGAAATAGTACTTAACGGCTAAGGATGTAGAAACAAGTGACTGAGTGTTTGAATTGCCAACAGTCTTAACTGTTGGGGATATGCTTAAAAACTTATACTTTGGAGTTCATAAGATCATAAGGTTAATGTATGGTTTTAATTGAATTTAGGCATATCAATCATTATCATAGTGATATCTTTAGAATACTGTATGAGGTGATATACGACAAAAAGAGTCGTTTACCCTTACATTGAAATAAAGAGGGCCTAAAAATGGTTAAAGGAGAGAATTGATTCGAGATACTGTTGATGAGTGAAATGAATATGTAATAGACATAAGAGTTAAGTGTATTAACACTAAAGGGATGTGAAATATCAATCGAAAGATGAAGTACTTCTAAGAGTATCACCTTGCCAAGGTGTACTTAGATAGAGATAAAGGTGTGAACAGGATAGGAAAAAAGGAAGAAACTAAGCTTAACATAAATTGGCCCATATGAAACTATTGTGAGAATAGGACTATGGATTTATGAGTTAATATTACCCATAAAAGATGTTTTAGATTCATAGAGTGTTACATGGATATGTTTAGGAAGTATCATTATGATCCGATGTATGTGTTATTAAAACTGGAAGTGAAAATTTTGAGTAATATGAAACTCATCAAGGAAATAGTTAAGACAATGTGATATCTAAACAAGTGATTGAAATATCTAGTGAGTCTACTGACTGTGGTCATTTGGATGAAAGTATTGAGTGATGAGGTTATATGGGAAACAAAGGAGCATATAAGGAAAAAAAATACCCCTACCTTATTAATCAATCAGATATTAATGTCAAGGACGAAATTTATTAAGAAAGGGAGAAATGTAACATCTTGTTCCTATACTGAGGGTTAGAACCCTAAAATTTAGAACATGTGAGCTCAAAGAGAGATTAAGAAAATGCATTTCATGCTCATGCATAATGTTAGCATATACGCACATGAATTTGAATTTTGCAATATAAATTATGTATTGAATGATCATACAATGTGAATGTGAAATTGATTGTTTGATTTCGGACATTGAAGGTCCGAATTTCTTAATATATGAATGTGAGAATTGAAGTGCTCCTTGTATGTGAATGTGACGAAATAAATGATTCTTAACTTGATTGTTAAATGTTGAACCTAGTTTCAAAGAAAAATGTGAACATGTATGTGAATGAAAGAATGATTCTCAACCTAATAATACCAGACTAAAGTCTGATGACATGTGAAAGGGACTGATTGATCATGTGTGATTGATGCATTCAATTACATGAAAGCATGAAAGATAAAGGCAGTTGTAACCGGAGTCGCCAGTGAAAAAGAGCTTAAAGCTCGATATGTGATAAAAGTCATAGGCTCAGTTGTGAATGTACCCGATATCCACTAAGGGATATGGGACATTATATAATTTAGCTCAGTATCCACAAGGGATATAGACCAGTAAAAAAGGCACTTAGTCATAGAAAAGTAACAAATTGAAAGTGAGTCTTATGTGCACTACATATGCATGATAAGAATGATTGTAATGATTTGAATGACTTCTGAATATGATATGTGTTGAATGTAAAATGTGAAATGATCGATCAAGTTTATGAGATTTAATATGATTATTAAATAAATGATGTGAAATATATGTTATATGATTGAGTGAGCCATCGAGAATAGTCACTCACTGAGTTTGCAAAACTCACCCAAATTTTGCACTATTTTTTAGGCTCAGAAGAGTTACCTCGTTGGGCAAACGGGAGTATAGCCATTGCATTTAAATAAGAGGTAGAGGTTAGGATCAGTTCGTGTCAGCATTTATTTTCTTTATTTTGTATCAAGTATAGTCTTCCACAATTATTGTAACTTGTGTATTCGAGCAATTATGTTTTGTAATAACTTTCCAAATTGGAGATGTTTGTAAATGATTTTGCAATGTAATGAAATTATGACTACAAGTATTATGTATTTATAATGCGCCCAAATGGCTATTGAAATTCTGATCATTGTATTACTGTAAGTAAAAAAGTTAATGATTAAAATGGGCCATTTCAGTTACTGATTTTCATATACGTGTATGATAAATGTAAAAAAAAGGTTTGTATCGAGTTTCAAGTGTTTGACTGACTGAATGTGCTACTACGCCACCCTCGCGGGGCACGGGCTCAGATATCACTCGGGGTATCGGGTACGTGTCTTGCCAGAGTGGGGTGCTATAGGTATTTTAGTCTTATTTGTCTAGGTTTCTTACATGTATGACATATTATTTGATTGTTTTGTGTATGGCTATTACCGCTACTCCCTCTTAATAGATACCTGTTGTTTCCAATTTTCTTATTTCTTTCTCATTTCTTCATGAGCTTCTTTTTGTAGAAGCGGCATATTTTCTGACTATAAAATTGAATTCTTCATCTCCATCTATTTGCAATTTAGTGTCGCTTTCATCTCTGTTTGATTCATGAGCTGCTATTAGTGTCATTCCTCCTTTGTATAATGATCCTTCATCCCGCCTAAGTTCGGCTTCATGGATCATTAAGTTTCCTCTTAATCAGTCGAGTAAGATAGTGTCGAGATCCTTTGCAGTCTCTAGAGCTATCACCTTAGGTCTCCATTCTTTTAATAGTGATCTTAAATCTTTTTCACAAGCTCGTCATTGGGATATATCTTAGCCCAAGTTCTTCAAGGTAATGGTGACATTGTTGAAACTTCCAAAGAATTTGTCTATTGTTTCTCCCTGTTTCATGCAAATTATTTTGTATCAATGCACTAAAAGACTTATTCTATTTTTCTTTACCCCGTTCGTTCCTTCAAATATTACTTGTAGTTTATCTCACATTTCTTTTGTTGTAGAACAGTACAATATCGTATGAGTTATTAAATAGAAACGCACTCAAATCCTGACCGCAAGCATATCAGCTATTGTAGGACGGTTATCGTTCCCACGAGGATCTATACTAAGCACCAATTAAATTCTTTCCAAATTGTTTAAATTAATAATAAAAAGATTTAAAAGTTGAGAAGGATTTAAATAAATAAATGATATTGAAATTACTAGGACAAAACTAATATGTAAGAAATGGAATTACTTTTCACGAATTCACAAGATTAAAAGTTCCAAAAAAAATTTCAACTCCTGCTAAATAAATACGAATCCTATTATTCTACCACCCCAAGTTTCTTAAGAAGTAACTCCTTTCTCAAGTTTGAATTACCTACTCTATTTTATCGTAATGCAAATCTCTGAATTCGAGTATAAATGAAACAGAGATGAACCACATAATTTTTTAGGAATAAAACTTAAACACTAATCTCTTAGCATGCAAGTTATATTTGTATGATTTGTCTAAAAGAACTCAATTCTCATTAAGATCTAATAAAAACTATTCATAAGAACAGCAACCGTACATAGCAGAAGTTTAGAAAACAAGATTCACCATAGAGGGTGAAATAATTTTTGAATAAGAAACTAAAAGGCACACATCATAAATGAACTGGAAATTAAATGAAAAAGAAAACAAATGCTCATATGCCCTGAATCACAAACTTCACAGAGCTCCTATTCCTCTATCCTTTTCCTGCTTCTCCCGTTCCCCCCTTCTTTTTCGTACCTTCCTTCTTTTAATATTACTTTTTGCCTTTTCCCATGATTGTCCACTTCCACTGAATTATAACATCTCCGCCCACATTCTTGCACGTTGAGAACTACTTTTAACCGTTCACCATTGGTTTAAACACATGAGGAAATGTTGGAATTTCCCCTGGAGTTACAAATTGCGATCGCACCTGTATGTGAATAACCTATCTTGTGGTCAAAAGTTTTAAGTGCGATCGCACCATGCTGACTCGAGATCACACCCGAAGCTACCTCTAGAAGACCCTTTGATATTGCGATTGTATTGTAATGACTTGCGATCGTACCTTGATTGCACTCGCACCAATCTCCCTCACGATCGCACCAGGTACATTTTTCCTTGTTTTTTTCACCGTCTTTTATCATCTTGCTCCCTTGTTCCTTCACACTCAATAAAACATCAAACTTTCCTAAAATCTAAACTATCGTACGAAATCAAGAATGAAAAGTACCACAAACATAACTAAAAACATTAACACTAAGTAAGTAAAAACACACACATCAATATACTCACCACTATACTTGTGCTTGTCCACAAGCACACAAAACAACAACAGAAAATAAACACAAGCAATGACTCAGATAGCTTGATACCAAAGAATATTATACCAATCTTGACATGATTATGAACCTCCTATAACCCCTTAATTACCAAAAATGCAGAAAACCTCCCTCAAATCAAATTGAGAATAATACGTATACAAGAGCAGTAAATAGCACCAATAACTTCATTGTCAGAATCAAGTCGTTGTAGAACATATTTGTAACATTATCAATTGTTAAAACTGTGCAATGAGGATGAAGATACCTTATTTCAACACAACTTAAGAAGCTTGCTCGAGATGAACAGTTATTCAATCAAATGCAACTGAGGAGCATACTCAAATGCACAAGACCTACTTCACTTTCATCATCAAATGACTACTAGCACTTCTCATGTGTCCAAGGCCAGTCACGGGCACCCTTAGCATAGCGGAGCACGGATTTGGATTTTTTTTCATTAACATTCACACCCTTTTATTTCATCCTCAAGTTTGAACTACAAGTAAACATCAATAGTTATAATTAACAAGCAAGAACTTAATTCAAATAATTATGCTAAAAGTACTAAAACTTTTCCAGTATGTGCACTATCCTTAAATGATCAGTAGTAACATTTTCTAAATTTTTAATGATTAAAAAGGGCATTATGAAGTTAACAATCTGTCAAGCTAAGTTCAAAATTCTTGGCATGTCACTACCTTAGTCATAAACACATAACCTAGAAAAGAACAATAAAATAGAAACATTGCATCCACGCAGCCAATGTATAAGTGCATAAAAAGAAAATTAAAAGGCTTTCAACGAACAGGATAACCTGGTGGTGAAGGTGTAGGTTATGGCACCTCCATAATTGTCATAGCGAAGAATTTCTTCAACTTCTTTGTTTGATACCTCTGTTGCTTTCGGATATCTGCCATTGTTCTTTCAATTGTTGTTAACCTGTTGCTATTGGCAGCTGAGGTAGCTTCCCAATGGTTGAGCATCTCCAAAACCATAGCAACTTCAGCAGTAGGAATTGTAGATTGTGCTTCTTGTTGTTGTAAATCGCTGCTTTCTTCTTCTTCGTCGCTAGAGGATGACTCCCTTATTCCTCGATGTTTAACGACTGCTCTCTTATTATAAGGATGCAAACTACGTCTCGCGAAGCTCAACGGTCTACAAACATGTAAGTACCTTGGGTTGAAAACTTCTGTCGGAACACATTTCATTGTTGTGAGGTCGAGACCCATTAATCGAGCTAGTGCTGTCAAATGTATCCCAATCCCAGCTTGGTGTTTGAAGGTCGTGCCATTTGTTCAAATCATTTCAACAGGTGGAAGGAGGTACAATAGGGTGTGTTTTTTTGAAGCACACCATAAATCATATAGCTCCTAACTTGATACCTCATTACTCTCTACCCTATTGAAAATGGATACCGTCGTGAATTTGTGAAGAAGGATCAACGAAGCATCCCAAACGAGCAAGTTTAAGGTGTTATGAACTAAATATTCTGATGAATCCCTCGTAATTATTCTCTAGAAATCCCCCGAGGAAAATTCACTAGCTGGGTTAATCGATCCAACTTATGGTAACCCAAATAAATTTTCCAAAATTGAAGCATCCATTACCCTTTCTTGTCCGCCCATCCTAAACTTCAATTTTGTGAATTTCATCCCTTCCACTACCAAAGTGGTATAACATTCATGTATTAGCTCTTCATAAATCTCTCATTCGCCTATAATCAACCGCAACCATCTTAATCAATCAGCCATAGCTAGAAGATTGCACTGAGAGATCTAGCATCAGCTGTCTAACTACCTTTCCCTTCCCTTTAGACTTTGATGCTACCATCCTTCCTCTTGACATTCTCTTCAATAGGTGATTTGGTTGAAGGATATGTTGAAGGGAATGGTTCTCTTGCTTTTCTTTACAAAACTTTTGAAACTAGGGTTTAAAGAGTATAATAGCACAAGAAAACTCACCCAAAACACATTTAAATAGGTGAAGGAGTCATGAAGGAAGACTCATAAATTTAGGTTGGGATCTGAGAAAGAATTTAAATTTTAAATGATGCCTCATGCAGTGTGATTAGTTTGTGATCGTACCCTAGCTATAGCTTCATCATAATGTCATGGTCGTTATCGCACCCTAATGATGTGCGATCACACCCGAAAGGTCTGTACAATTCTTCTTCTGTTGTGATCGCACCTTAGAAATTTACTATCACACCTGAATGGTATTCACAAATCCTTCTCTGTCGTGATCGCACCCTAGAAGCTTGCAATCGCAAGTTGCAATCACAACCGAAACACACTAAAGTGACTTGCGATCACGCTACTTGGGTTTCCTACAAAACAACTTCACAAATAAGCAAACAAACTAACTTTGTATTTTATTTACTCCTACCACACACACATGCTAATTTTAAGGTCTTTTAGCATGACCGAAGCCTATCTTTCAAGGGTTAAAGTTCAAAAGCCACTACCTCCTTAGGTCTATGAATAAGACCTCTAAGATAAAGCTTACATCTTTGCCTATTCACCTTGAACTTCTCACCACATGCATTGTCAAGTTTCAAAGCTCCATTCCCATAAATTGTGATGACTTTGAAAGGCCCACTCCATCTTGAACGCATCTTTCTTGGAAATAACCTTAACCGAGAGTTATATAACAAAACAAAATCTCCTTCTTTGAAATGCTTATCTTTAATATGCTGGTCATGCTATCTCTTGATTCGCTCTTTACATAACTTAGCATTCTTATAAGTCGTGCAATGTAACTCCTCCAACACTTGTAATTGCAGCAATCTTTTATTCCCTGCCAGTTTGCCATCCATATTAAGAGTTTTGATAGCCTAGTTTGCTTTATGTTCAAGTTCCACAAGCAAATGACATGCCTTACCATAAACAAGTCTATAGGGAGTCATTCCAATCGGTGTCTTGAGAGTTGTTTGATATGCCCATAAAGCATCGTCAAGCTTTATAGCCCAATCTTTCCTTGCTCTATTCATTGTTTTCTCCAAAATTCGTTTTAACTCCCTATTGACAACTTCCACTTGCCCACTTATTTATGGATGATAGGGTGTTGCCATCCTATGCTACACACCATATCATTTAAGCAAAAGTTTGAGCTTTGAGTTACAAAAATGAGAACCACCATCACTGATTAAAACACGTGTAACCCCAAATCTCATGAATAACACTTTCAAGAATTTTGTCACCACCCTTCCATCATTACTTGAGTTAGCACTAGCTTCCGCCCACTTAGAGACATAATCTACTCCCACCAATACGTATTTGTCTCCATATGATGTAGGAAGCGATCCCATGAAATTGATTCCCCACACATCAAATATCTCAACCTCCAATAGGCTCAATTATGGCATCTTGTCTCTTTTTGAGATGTTTCCTGTTCTTTGACATCTGTCACATCTTTTCATAAACTCCCTCATATCTTAGTTCAACGTTGGCCAGTAAAATCTGCATTCCAAGATTCTACTCGCAGTTCTATTTCCCCCATAATGCCCTGTATAAATTGAATCATGATAATGAGTTAGCTCAAAGAGCACCTCACTTTTCGGAACACATCTCCGAATTAATCCATCAGCACAAATTCTTAATAAATACGGTTCTTCCCAATGGTAATGCTTAATATCTGCTAAGAACTTCTTCCGTTCTTGATAAGAGAAATCTGAAAGAATGATATCGCTCACCATATAATTTACTATGTCAGCATATTATGGGGTTTCTAACTGCTGAATAAGGAATTTTTTCTCATCTAGAAATTCTTCTCAAATTGGTTGATCATCTATATTATTCTCTTGTTCAATTCGAGATAAGTGATCTGCCACCATATTTTTGTCTCCCTTTTTATCCTTAATTTCAATTTCAAATTCCTACAATAACAACACCCAACGAATTAATCTTGACTTTGCATCTTCCTTATTAAATAAATACCTCAGTGCTGCATGATTCGAGAAGATTATTGTTTTTGCTCCAAGTAGGTATGATCTAAATTTCTTGCATGCAAAAACCACTGCCAAAAGCTCCTTCTCAGTTGTTGTGTAGTTCAATTGGGCTCCTGATAATGTTTTGCTTGCATAATAAACTGCATACAGTTTCCTATCCCTATCCCTATACTGTCCTAGTACACATCCTCCAACATGATCACTTGCATCACACATTACCTTGAATGGTAATGACCAATCGGGGACTACCAACACTGGTGTTGTAGTGAGAGCCGCCTTCAGAGTGTCAAAAGCCTGTAAACACTAAACATTAAAATCAAACGGCGTGTCTTTCACAAGTAAATTAGTTAAGGGTCGAGCAATTATGAAAAAATCTTAAATAAATCTTCTGTAGAACCTGACATGTCCCAAGAATGAGCAAACTCCTTTCACATTTGTAGGAGGTGGTAACTTTGCTATCATATCGATCTTAGCCCTATCAACTTCAATTCCCCTATTGGAAATTTTATGCCTGAGTACTATGCCCTCACTAGCCATAAAGTGGCATTTCTCCCAATTGAGAACTAAACTTGATTCTTCACATCGCACAAGAACCTTCCCTAAATTCTTCAAATATGCATCAAATGAATCACCGAAAACTGAAAAATCATCTATGAATATTTCCATAAACTCCTACGCTAAATCAGCAAAAATTGTCGCCATACACTACTGAAATGTTAGTGGAGCGTTACACATCCTTAAAGGAATTCTTTTATATGCAAATGTTCTATAGGGGCATGTGAATGTGGTCTTCTATTGATCCTGAGGATAGATAAAATTTTGATTATAACCTGAATATCCATCTAGGAAATAATAAAAAGCATGACCTGATACTTTCTCTACCATTTGATCAACAAATGGTAACAGGAAATGATCTTTTCATGTAGTAGAATTCAGCTTCCTAAAATCAATGCACACTTTCCACCCCATTACTGTCTTTGTAGGAATAACCTTACCTTCCTCATTTCTAATGACGATTATACCTCCTTTTTTGACAAAAACTAAATCAGACTTACCCACTCACTATCTAAAATAAGATAGATAATGCCTACGTCCAGTAATTTAACGACCTCCTTCTTTACGACTTCCTTCATGTTTGGATTTAATCGTCTCTGTCATTCCCTCACAGACTTGCTTCCTTCCTCCAAGTAATTCCTGTACATCACTAAGTGGAGGCTAATTCCTCTTATATCAAAGAACCAACTCTACCAACCTTTGTTCCTGCTCATTTGTCAAATTATTGGAATCAATAATAGGTAGGGTTTTCCCCTCCCCTAGAAATGCATACCTCAAATGACTAAGCAATGGTTTCAACTCTAGAACTCATGGATGCACAATGGACGGTTGATCTGGATTTATTTCTCGCAACAACTTCTCTATTATTTCTTGTTCACC
>JANSVA010069238.1:0-32705 GCA_025504915.1 Erythroxylum reticulatum | reverse complement strand
GATTAGGATTAGATTACATTATTGGGCTATAAACTCCTAAACTAGTTAGGACTAGGCTTGTTTTTAGCATTAAATGGGCTTGTAACCTATTCCTTTTAGGTTTAGGACGTGGACAAGGGTATAATACCTTATTTTATCCTTGTAAACATCAGATTAGTTGATTAATGAAATTTAGAAATATTCTCTTCAAGAAAGGCATGTTCTTCTTGTTGTTTCTTTAAGGATTGCATCACTTTTAAGGTAATCGCTTATGGCATGTTCAATTCTTCTATTTACTTTGGGTTTGGATCTCAATTTCCTATAATTGGGGTTTAAACTAGCATGTTCTTAGAATAGAAAGATTAGGGTTTTGATTCAATAGGATTAAGGGGTTTCAAGAACATTGTTTTCTTTGGGTTTCCGTATCAGTTGGTATCAGAGCTTTGGCTTAATTCTATTGAACTTATACGTATCTTTCATTGTTTTCTTCGTTAATTCCTTAGAGAAAAAAATAGGGTTTAATTTCTTGGAACGAATCTCCCATTATTGGTTCTTTATGTTCTTGTTTCTTTAATTGATTCTTTGTTTCTTGATCATCAATTAAAAAAAAACATGAACAGTAGAAAGAAAAGAAAAGAAATTTCAAGATTAATTAAGAAACATCCAAGATTGTGATTCTTTGAATCTTTGTTTGATCTTTCATTCAAGATTTGTTCTTATCATTCAAGATTCATCTAGATTGTCTTTCTTTCATTCAATAACCTATCAAGAAATGTTTTCTTTGAATCGTTTATTCAATTCTTGGAATTTGGGTAGATTGGTATATTAAAAAAATTAAGTTTCAGGTTTGGTGAGTTTTGTCATATTTTTGTTTTTCTTTCTTTGTTTCTTGGTTTATTTCTTCTTATGATACCTATCTTTGCTTCTCTACATTGATTTGAACAGTTGTTGCACTTATAATTGTTCAATTGACACAAGAATCATTGCATACACTACTCTTCATCCGTGTATTGGCACTTTGATTTATTTTTCATCCGTACAATATTTTGCTTCTAGATTTGTTTCATCTATTCATTTTCTTTGTTAAGCTCGTTATCTTTATACTTTTTACTTAAACTTGTTGCCTGTTGATTTCCTTGATCTTGTTGAAGTGATCCTGAAAAGTAACAATAAAGGAGGCACTTGAGTGGAAAAAGGCAAAATTGTGAGATTATATAGTGAAAAGTCATTTTATTGTGTAAAACACAAATGGAATATTTTGTTCTAGAGAGAAACACGTGAGGGAGTGTTGTAAGGCTTCTAACGTTTTCTTGCAGGAATTAATCATGTCTCATAATAGCAATAAAGATGGAAAGAGTGATGGGAATGAAGAAGACCAGCGAAATACATTCTTTTCTCTTAAAGCAATGCAAAATCAGATCAAGAGAATAGAGACTATGTTCCTTAAAGTCAAAGACAAGTTTGAGCAGTAAGATAGAAACTTTGAAAGACAAGATAGGCTTTTTAGAATTATTCAAGCCTAACCTTCAGGGAATAATGGGACAAGAAGAAGAGAGAACCCTTTAATTCATAGTCATTATCACTATAAGGAGAAGCAAGATGAAGATGGATTTGATGAGGAAGAATGGTATGGAGGTCAAAATAATGCAAGAGGTGGTAGAGGAGATAGAGGCCGAAATAGAGGTGGTTATAGAGGAAAAGATGAAAGAGGTAGAGAGGAGAAAGAGACTGAAAAGGTAGATAGAAACATTGGCAACATCAAAATGAAGATGCCACCATTTCAAAGAAGGAATGATGCAGATGCCTACTTGAAGTGGGAAAGGAAAGTAGAGATGATATTTGCCTACGATAACTATTCTGAGGAGAAGAAGGTGAAGCTGGCGTCAGTTGAGTTCTTTGATTATGCCACTATTTGGTGGGATCAATTGATGATTAGGAGAAGATTAACTGGAGAAAGACCGGCTGAAAACTAGGACGAGATGAAACGCATCATGAAAAAGAGATTTGTGCCAAGTTACTACTATAAGGAGTTGCATCAAAAACTCCAAACATTAAGGCAAGGTACGAAGAGCGTGGAAGATTACCATAAGGAGATGGAGATAGCTATGATAAGAGCTAACATAGAGGAGGATAGAGAGGTTGCATTGGCTCGGTTCCTTGTTGGTCTAAACAAAGAGATAGCCAACGTGTTAGAGCTTCATCAATACTTGGAGTTGGAGGATATGGTAAGCATGACTATAAAGATTAAGAAGCAATTGAAGGGAAAAAGCTTAAACAAGGGCAGCACCTCGAGATCTTCAAATTCTTAGGGTCCTATATGGCCAAAGAAGGAGGAAAAGAGCAAAGATAATTCCTATGAAAATAAGGACCAGTCCAAGGAAAAGTGGACAGCCTCTAAAGGTGCGCTTACATCTAATGATCAAAATCCTAGAACTAAACAAAGAGACATCAAATGCTTCAAGTGTTTGGGTTCGGGTTATAAGGCAAACCAATGTCCCAATAGGAAGATCATGTATTTGTGAGATGGGGTAATTGAATTAGAAGATAGTGATGGAGATGATATGCCTGAGTTGGAGGATCGCACTGATGAAGAAGTTAAGCAACCAATCTAGGACGAAGCACTAGTAGTGAGGCGAGCTCTCAATGTACAAGAAACAATAGAGCTTGATGAACAAAGGGAGAACATATTCCACACCAGATGTTTAATTAAAGGTAAGATGTGCAGTTTAATAATTGATAAAGGTAGTTGCACCAATGTTGCAAGCACAATTTTGGTTGAGAAATTAGGGCTGCCTCTCATTAAACACCCTAGTCCTTATAAGTTTCAATGGCTTAATGAGTGTGGAGAGGTTTGGGTGAGCAAGCAAGTGCTAGTGGCGTTGTCAATTAGGTGATATTCTAATGAAGTCTTGTGTGATGTAGTTCTTATGCATGCTAGTCATTTACTATTGGGGAGACCATAGCAATATGATTGACGCATAGTGCGTGATGGATTCAAAAATAGGTATTCATTCAAGCTAGGGGAGAAACACTTCACATTGGTGCCTCTTTCACCAAAAGAAGTTCATGAGGATCAGTTGAGACTTGCAAAAGCCATGGAAGAATAAAAACTTGGAGAGGTCGAGAGTTTAAAAAAAAGAAAAAGAGGTCATTCAAGAAAATAAAAACAAAGGCCCAACTGAGAGTAACTGCACTAGTGAGCAAAAGAAAGAGAGTAGTGCAATTGAAAAAGGAGAGAAGAGTGAAAAGAAGAGTGGAATAAAAAATATTACTTTCTTTGCAAAAGAAAAAGAGTTAAGGAAGGTCATATACACGTAGAAACCATTGATTTTGCTTATATATAAGGAGTTGTTTTATGATGATACTGACTTTGACCCTTCTTTGCCTAATGTTGTGAAACTTGTTTTGAAGGAAAACTTTGATGTCTTTCCAGATGAGTTGCCTAAGGGATTACCACCTTTAAGAGGCATTGAATATCAAATTGATTTTGTTCCAGGACTTTAAATTCCAAACCGTCTAACCTATAGGAGTAATCTTGAAGAGACAAAGGAGCTTCAAAGGTAAGTGTAGGAGTTGCTTAAAAGGGGGAAAGTGAGAGAAAGTCTAAGCCCATGTATAGTTTCAGTGCTATTGGTGCCAAAGAAAGATGAAACTTGGCGTATGTGTGTGGATTGTAGGGCAGTAAACAAGATAATGGTAAAGTATCGCCACCCCATTCGTAGGTTAAATGATATGCTTGATGAGTTACATGGTGCTTGCTTCTTTACAAAAATTGATCTAATGAGTGGTTATCATCAAATTAGAATGAAAGTAGGAGATGAGTGGAAAACAACCATTAAAACTAAATATGGTATATATGAGTGGATGGTCATGCCATTTGGTTTGACAAACGCACCTAGCATTTTCATGAGATTAATGAACCATATTTTGCGTGATTTTATTGGCAAGTTTGTGGTTGTATGCTTTAATGACATCTTGATTTATAGGAAAAGCCTTGATGAGCATATTATGCATCTTAAATCTATACTAGAAGCACTTAGGCGTGAAATACTATATGCTAAACTTAAAAAGTGTTCTTTTTGTATGGATAAAGATGTTTTCCTTGGCTTTGTTATTTCTACCCATGGTGTGCATGTTGATAAGGAGAAGATTAAGGCTATTAAAGATTGGTCTGCTCCTAAGTGTATTAGTGATGTCCATAGTTTTCACAATTTAGCTAGCTTTTATAGGCATTTTATGAAAGATTTTAGTACCATTGTTGTGCCGTTGACTGAAATAATTAAAAAGGATGTTGGATTTAAGTGGAATGAGGTACAAGAACTTGCTTTTAATACATTGAAAGTAAAATTATGTTCTATATATGTATTGAGTTTACCTAACTTTAATAAAGCTTTTGAGATAAAATGTAATGCCTTCGGGTTAGGTATTAGTGCTATTTTGATGCAGGATAGGCGTCCCATTGCATACTTCAGTGAAAAGCTTCATGGGCCACAATTAAATTATTCCACTTATGACAAGGAACTTTATGCTTTGGTGAGAGCATTGGAGACTTGGCAGCATTATCTCTAGCCAAAGGAGTTTGTGATCCATTCTGATCATGAGTCATTGAAACATCTAAAGAGCCAAGGTAAGTTGAACAAGGGGCATGCGAAGTGGCTGGAGTTCATAGAGACCTTTCCATACGTGATACAATACAAACAAGGTAAGGAGAATGTAGTTACTAATGCATTTTCAAGAAGATACACTCTAATCACTACTTTAAGTTCTAAATTGTTAAGGTTTTAGTACATTAGAGATTTGTATTCTTCGAATTTTGATTTTGGCAATGTGTTTGGTGCTTGTGAGCATCCTACATTCCAAAGATTTCATAGACATGGTGGCTATCTGTTTAGGGAGAACAAGTTATGTGTGCCTAAATATTCTATGCATAAAGTCCTTATGCGTGAATCACATTGTGGGGGTTTGATGGGTCATTTTAGGGTTCAAAAGACATATGACATACTTTGTGAACATTTTTATTGGCCTAACATGAGAAAAGATGTTGCGAAAATTTGTTATAAGTGTGTCGCATATAGAGAAGCGAAATCTAATAATCATCCATATGGTTTGTATATACCTTTGCCTGTGCCAAAACATTTATGGACTAATATATCTATAGACTTTGTTTTTGGGCTTCCTAGGAAGAAAAAGAGTAGGGATAGTATATTTGTAGTATTAGATCGGTTTAGTAAGATGACACATTTCATTACATGTCATAAAATTGATGATGCTATAAATATTGCTGAGTTATTTTTTAAGAATGTTATGCGTTTGTATGGTGTTCCTAAGACTATTGTTTCTGACCTTGATGTGAAGTTTTTGAGCCATTTTTGGCGTGTTCTTTGGGTTAAGCTAGGTAATGAACTTTTGTTTTCTACTACTTGCCTTCCTCAAATTGATGGACAAACTAAAGTGGCGAATAAAACTTTAGGTTCTCTTTTGCGTGATGTGGTTGGTAAAAATCTTAAAACATAGGAAATGTTTGCCATTAGTTGAATTTGCATACAATAGGAGCATACATTCTACTACTGGTTATTTGTCTTTTAAGATTGTTTATGGTTTTAATCCATTAATGCCTTTAGATTTATGTTCTTTACCTTTAAGTTAGATAACTAGTGCAAATGGACAAAAGAAGGCAGATTTGGTGCGCAACATTCATGAGAAGGCAAGACAACATATAGAGAAGTGGAATGAAGCATATGCACAAAGAGCTAATCAAGGGGAAAGTTGATGCAATTTGAGCTTGGTGATTGGGTATGCGTGCATTTTAGGAAAGATAAGTTTCCTAAGCAAAGGAAATCTAAGTTAGATCCTAGAGATGATGGACCTTTCCAAGTCTTTAAAAAGATTAATGATAATGCCTACATGATTGATTTGCTAGGTGAGCATCAAATAACTGCTACATTTAATGTTGTTGATCTCTCTCCATTTGATAATGTAGGGGTTGATTTGAGGACGAATTCTTTTGAGGAGGGAGGAAATGATACGAGAAGTCATGGAAGCAATGGAGATCAAGGTGTCACACGCCAAGACAATCTTACGTTGCCAAGTGGACCTATTACAAGGCAATGTACAACAAGGCTTAAACAAGCACTTCAAGGGTTTATTCAAAGTCACCTTACATCTCGCCTTAATGACAAGGCTGAACCATCCATGGAAAATTCAAATGGAGTAGTCAAGCTTGTGATTCTTCTTGAGAGGGCGTGATGAGGGGCTAATACTTAGCCAAATTTCAAGACAAGTTCAATTATTCTTATGGGCTTAATTTAATACATTGGGATTGTTATTTATCCCTTTTGTATTAGGCCCAAAAGACTTGTTATGGACTGGGATTTGTAAGCATGTGCACTCATTAAAAGTCACTTGCCTTAGTTTATTTTAAGCTAGTTTTGGACAACCTAGCGTGTGGGCCTAAGTAGAGTGCTCCATTAGGCCATTCCCTCTTAGGTTTATTTAAGTTATTTTGGTCTTATTTATGTTAGTTTAGCCCAATCCTAAGTGGATTAGGATTAGATTGCATTATTGAGCTATAAACTCCAAAACTAGTTAGGATTAGGCTTGTTTTTAGCTTTAAATAGGATTTCAACCTATTCCTTGTAGGGTTAGGACGTAGGCAAGGGTATAATACCTTATTTTTATCCTTGTAAATATTAGATTAGTAGATTAATGAAATTCAGAAATATTTTCTTGAAGAAAGGCATGTTCTTCTTGTTGTTTCTTCAAGGATTGCATCATTTATCAAGGTAATCGTTTGTAGCGTGTTCAATTCTTCTGTTTTCTTTGGGTTTGGTCCTCAATTTCATATAATTGGGGTTTGAGCTAGCATGTTCTTAGAATAGAAAGATTGGGGTTTTGATTCAATAAGATTAGGGGGTTTCAAGAACCTTGTTTTCTTGGAGTTTTCGTATCATAACCCTCCCATGACTATTACCCAAGATGATGCATCTATCCCAAATCTAGCCTACCAAACTTGCCTACGTCAGGATAAGTTGATATTTGGTGCACTTGTTGGCACCCTTTCTCCCTCTCTTGTATACCTTTTATCTCAAGCCAAGACCACTGAAGAAGCGTGGGAAATCTTAGCCAAAACCTATGCCAATCCCTTATGAGGCTATCTTAAACAAATTAAGGATCATCTCCGAAATATCACTAAGGAAAATCGCTCTATTACTGAATAAAGTTGATCAACTTGCTTCTTTTAGTCGACCTCTTAATCATAAGGACATCATTGACAAAGTTCTTGATCAACTTAATGATCCTGACTATGATTTTGTAGTCTATGCAGTCTACAGTCGTGATCCTCCCATTTCTTTTGATGAACTATATGAGAAGCTTATCAACCGTGAACTCTCCATTAAGCAAAAATCTTCTTTCTCCACTCCTTTTCCAACTACGGTTAACTATATGGCTAAAAATCAATCTGAAAACCAACGTCCATCATGGAACAGTTTTGCTCCACCATCAACAGGTCTCCTTCCCATGCCTTAGTCTACTTCTACTCCTTCTCATCGCATACCTAAGCCATTATAAGGCAAATGTTAGCGGTGTTGTACTCAAGGGAATTACTCACTTAATGTTCGATATTTCGCCAATAATTTCCCTATGCAATCTAACCTTCTCACTCCTCTCAAGCCATTGTCATTCCACCATCTTCTCAAAATCTCTTTGTCTCTAAGGGTTGCCAACCACATTCCTATCCCCGTGCTTATGTTGTCACAACACCCAAAAATCCTCCTAATGGATGGCTTCTTGAAAGTGGGGCAACCCATTATATTACTAATGATCTAGAGAACCTTGCTCTTCACTCTCCTTACGATGGCTCTGAAGAGCATATTATTGGAGATGGTTCCATCCTAACTATTGTAAACATGGGTTCCACTTCTCTTCTTACTCCCTCCTCTCAATTTCTTTTAATTAATATTCTTTATGTTCCATCTGTTTCCCGAAACATTATTTCTATATCTAAGTTTTGTCATGATAATAATGCTTCAATCACTTTCTCACCTACTTCCTTTCTTGTAAAGGGTCTTCAAACAGGGCACCTCTATTTCAAGGCCCAACTAAATCTGATATCTATGAGTGGCATCCCACTCGTCTTGCCATTTATTTAACTATTTTGGATCCCACCTTAAATTGGTATCATAAATTAAGACACCCTCCTTATTATATTCTTTGCTATATTACTATTATTTTTAATCTCACTATTCCCAAGTCAGTCTCTTTTCAATGTAATTCATGCAATTGTAATAAAAGTCAAAAGATGCCATTTTATCAAAACATTGTATCTTTTAAAGGTCCACTTGATGTCATATATAGTGATGTATGGTCTTCTCCTACTCTTTCCTATGATGGTTATAAATATTATATCTTGTTTGTTGATCACTTTGCTAAATTAATGTGGTTTTACCCACTAAAACACAAATCAGATACTAAAACTATCTTTCTTCGCTTTAAATTACTTGTGGAAAATTTTTTACAACGTCTGATTATAACCCTCTTTAGTGACAATGGGGAGTGTATGAAGGTCTTAACCCTCTCTTGCTAGATTGGGCATCACTCATCTCACATCTCCTCCTCACACCCCAGAACATAATGGATATTCTGAAAGGCAACATCGTCATATCATCAAAACGAGTCTATCTCTTCTTTCCTATGCATCCATGCGGATCAAGTATTGGACTTTATCTTTTGCCACCGCTGCCTATATTATTAATCATATGCCCACTCCAACCCTTCAATTTCATTCTCCCTTTCATAAGCTCTATAGCTTTCCACCCAACTATCAAAAACTTTGTAGCTTTGGATGCTTGTGCTGCCCTTGGCTTCATCCTTACACCAAAAATAAACTTGACCTATGCTCCTCTCCATGTGTCTTTTTAGGTTATTCCTCCACTCAAAGTGCCTACTATTGTCTCCAACCTAGTACAAACAAAATTTTTGTTTCTCATCATGTAAAATTTGTGGAAAATAAGTTCCCTTTTGCTACTCATTCATCACTTACTACTACATCCCAAACAATGGATGTTGATCATTGGTGTGCTCTTCCTCTACCCATCCTTTCCTATACTACCCCGCCCACTGCTACTCCTTCGCCTCCCTCATCACCACAGCATCAGTAGCCCTCCCCCATGGCCTCCTTAACGCCCAGTCTTGTGGATGTCACCAATCCTCCACTAATCCTTCCACCCTCTCCTCCCCCTCTATCACTACCTATTACCCGACTAAAGAATAATATTCGCAAACCCATCAATAAACTTAATCTCACAGCCATAGTTCAAGATGTTTCACATGACCCCACTACCATCACTCAAGCCCTTCGCTATCCTATTTGGTGTCAAGCCATGTAACTTGAATTTGATGCTCTCCAAAAAAAATAATACTTGGGATCTTGTTCCTCCTTCTCCATCTCGAAATCTAAATGATGCAAATGGGTCTTTCATACCAAATTTAATCCCGATGGCTCTATTAACCGTCACAAGGCTTGTCTTGTGGCTAAAGATTTTCACCAAAGACTCAAGCTTGACTGTACTGAAACCTTTAACCTCGTAGTCAAACCCGTTATGGTTTGAATCGTGTTCTTCATTGCTATAAGCCATCGATGGTCTCTTCGTTAAATTGACATGAACAATGCTTTTCTTCAAGTCTATCTTATGGAAGATGTTTACATGGTTCAACCACCGGGTTTTGTAAGCCAAACTCATCCTACTCATGTTTGTAAATTATGCCAAGCTCTTTATGGTTTTAAACAAGCCCCACGGGCTTGTTATAATGAAGTTAAGACATATCTCCTCAGCTTCAGCTTTCATAACTCTATTTCCAACTCCTCTTTATTAATTATACGTCATCACCAAGACACTTTCTATATTCTTGTATATGTTGATGATATCATCATCACTGGCTCTAACACTACTCTTCTCAGCTCTTTTATCATCACCTTAGCCAAACGCCTATCTCTTAAAGATCTTGACACTTTTTCCTACTTTCTTGATGTTGAAGTTCTTCCTTATCCAACTGGTTTATTCTTAAGCTAACATAAATATGTTCTTCACCTCCTCCAATGTGCCAAAATGATTGGCACAAAACCTGTTCCAACACTTATGAGTGTTCATCCTCCTCTTTCTAATACATCTAGCACTTCTATCTTAAACCTGACCGAGTATCGGGCCCTTGTGGGAAACTTGCAATATTTATCACTAACCTAACCCGATGTTACTTTTACTGTGAACAGGTTATCCTAATACATGCATAAGCCAACCACTGATCATTGGACATCACTCAAACAACTACTACGATATCTTACAGGACTTCACATCATGGTGTTTTGTTGCATCGAAGCTCGCCCATTTGTTTGCCTGCCTTCACTGATGCTGATTGGAAGGAATCCCATCTCTTGAAGTTATAAAAAGCAACGCAAGTTGGCTTGTTCATCCACTAAAGTTGAATACCAAGCTGTTGCTACAACAATAGCTGAAGTTCTTTGGCTACTCAATCTACTATATAAGCTGGGACATAAACCTCTTACTCCTCCTGCTATCTATTGTGACAATATGGGAGCTCTTATGTTACTACTAATCCCAAATTTCATTCCAAAACACCTTGGTCTAGATTACCACTTTGTACGGGAACATGTACAAGGTGGCATCATTCTTATCTCTCACATTTTAAGCAACGACCAACTTGCTAATGCTCTCACCAAACTGCTTGCTCGGACTCGTTTTCAACTTCTAATGTCCAAGATTGGCCTTACTCTTCGACTGTCCAACTTATCGGGGCATGTTAGAGATAATCCTAATGACTAAGTCCAAGCCTATTATCATACCTACAATCAAGCAAGCTAATTTGCTAAATATCTCATAGGACGTTACTGTTTTTAATATTGTAAATATTATCCTTACCAAAAATAGTGTAAATGAGTTACATATGATAGAATTTCCTAAGATTACGTTGATCATATACTCTCATAGCCTTGTATATATATTACTGTATCTCATTCACCAAAGAATATACACAAATTATTCTTCTTAAACTCATATTTATTTCAATCGTTGGTTTTGAAGCTGAAACTTTTTTTAGAATAATAGTAAGACCAAAAAACATAAAAACATAAAGATGGGTAAACCGAGCAAAATCTAGGAAGAAAGAATGACATGGATAAAATCAATTCAATTCTCCATGACATATATAAGTTTTTTCCTATCACTTCCATGCATACAAACTCTGATAAACCACGTCAACTAAAGAAATAGACAATAAAAGCATTTCCAACTCCCTTCTCCATTTTTTTGGGTTAATGAGCAAATGATTAACCCTACCTGCAATTCACCACTTCGAAGAATCTAATAATTTAAATCAATGACCCAAGTCGATGATTTATCTAAAGCAAAAGCCAACTGGGCTGGCTTCCTATGAAACTTCAACTCTAACCCCAGATCTTTAGGCTATGTTTAGTTAGATGGTTATTAATAGAATAGAATGGAATGCAATATTATTCCATCATTTTGGAAGAGAGTTTATAATATAATGGAATAAAATGGAAGGGGAGGGGAGGGGAGAGTTTTACATTACATCTTATTTTATCCTAAACAATAAAATAAGTTACCTCCAGGTTGAGGATAGAATGTCAAAAGATAAAAAACATTTCACTATATTACATTATGAACCCTTCTTCTAAACAACATTTCACTATATTACATTATGAACCCTTCCATCCTTCCCAAGTAACAATTTTCTAGTATTACATCTATTTACATTCTATTCCATTATAAATCATTTCATTCTATTTCATTCCATTAAAAACCTTATGTCCAACCAAATATAGCCTTAGCGAACTCCATTCTCTACCATTGCAAGTCTAAAACTAGTCTATGTGTTAATGCTCCGATTGTAAAATGCAAAAAGTTTCTCTCAATTTGTATCTGATTACCAAATCCCTTCTCTTCATTTCCTTCAACAAAAACTCAACTTCCTCATACTTGTTATGTTTTAACATCCTTGTTGCTAATATCTCAAAATTCTAGGCATCCAATTTCGTATCTCTCCCAGCTTATATCATCACAAACTTCACAACCTATGCATAATAACCCAACTTAACTAATGTCCCGGTAACATGCAAATGTGTATAATACAATACCCGTAATCTATCTTCCATCCTCCTAAGCATCACCAGAGCGCCCTCTACTTTCCCTACCCTACATCCACCTAATACTAGTGCATCATACATACACGTGTTCACTCCCAAACCCTTGTCCTCCATACTCTCCAAAACTTTACTAGCAATCATTAAATCGCAACGATGACAATACATCGTTAACAAAAAGTTATAGGTTGATAGGTCAGGTGAAGTGCCTAACGATTTCATCTTCTCTATCATATGCCACTCGTCATCGAGATCTTTTTTCCTCGAGAGAGATATTAGTATAGGGTGAAAAGTAGACACGTTTAACCCGTAACTGTCACATGCCATCACATCCATGACACGTAACGATTTATCAATGCGCTCCAATTTGCAGAGACACATGATAAGGAAGTTACATGCTTACTTGAAAACGAAGCCATTTTCGATGCAGCTAACGGTTTTAATCAGTTCATCGAGTATTGAGAGCGAAAACTCAATTTTGACGATGAAATTGAAGGTGTCCTTAGTGTTAAAAAAGCGATCTTTAACGTGCTTATCAAGTAGATCGCAGAGAGTTTCGAAGTCTCATTGGTGAATGACGATCTGGATAAAGTCATTGTAATAAGCAGATGTAGGTACATACATAGATGTATTTGGGTTTGGGTTTTGGGTAGTAAAAAAGTGCGTCACAAAGAAAAGGACAACCTTAGGGTTTTGGAATTAGTGAGGAATTTTGCAAAGAACTGCAAGGGACATTGATAAGGACTTAAAGGAGATAGGAGAAAAATGCATTTGAGTATAAAAACAACTATATTTATTTCTATTGAAGCTTACATAAATTTTTTTGAAAATTTTAAAAAATTATTAAATTAATAAAAGTTAAAGCATACAATTCTGGATAGCTAAAATCTCTCCTACGATAAACACAATAAAAATGCAATAAGTGAGTTCCGTATCAATGCAACATACACAATAAAATGACTAGGTTGTAGTTAACAACAAGGATTTAAAAATCGAGCCGGCTAGTTGTTCGATTTCATTTTATTTAATATCCTGTATATATAAAAACTAGTCGGTTTATCACTGAACCGGTGGCAACCGGTACCCATCAAACTTAAAATCTCTCCTCGCTTTTACTCTTTGCTCTTCTCCATTTCCTCTTTGCATATCTCATCACTTCTATTTTTTGGAAAATAAAGGTGATTGTTTTGAGTTTAAAATGTGACTTTTCATTCTTTTTTTCAACCATCCTGATGTGGGTTATTACTCATTGTATGGGAAGAAAGTGGATCCAAAACTAGGGAGATGTTAGAGAACTGATGGAAAAAAATGGGAGTGTTCAAAGGATGCCTACCCGAACTCAAGGAATTGTGAACACCATATGCACCGTAGCTACAACCATTCAAGATAACTTGTGGAACCACAAATTGAAGTTGTTTGGTGAACTAACACTGTAAAGGTTTCATTTCACCTTTTTTATTGGTCCATTGGTTATTTGCAATAAAGGTAAGGGGAAGTTGCTTTTAGTTTTTTCCTTAGTTCAAGTTTCTGGGCTTTGATGTCTATGCCAGTAGTCATCGGAATGTATCGTCTTTGATGTGTCTTTTACAATCTTTTCAGGGCCCTACTTGTTTACTTTTGCTTGCCAATAAAATTCCTTTCTTAACAAGCTTGCTGAAGTGTTTATTATATGACAACTAGTGGCTTTTTGTATGCTTTGAACTCTCTTCAAAAGGTTATACAATTTAAGTAAACCAACAGTTAAAGATCCTTCTTAAGAAAGTGAAATCACATTTACCATGCATATGTGATGCTAAATAAGTATGAAATATTAACCATGATACTTCCATGTAAACCATTTTCTTGCATGGCCTTTTTCTGTTAGTAGAGATGATAGTTCGTATTAGTTTGAGAATAATTGATTAATGAAAGTCTACTATTAATTGATCCTTCTATCTCCAATATAAACTTCCTGTGTGCTTTTCTGATGTTTTATATTACCATTGTGGCCCTTCTTGATGTTACTTAGTCTCAAAACACTTGTACAGCTTTAGAGGAATGGCATAAAAGAAAGATGGAGCATGCAAGATAGCGAGAACTAGAGAAAATTTGAACAACATCCTCTCAAGCTTAATTCCAGTTTTCTTGTCGTAATCCCTTCAAGTTAAGCTAAAGCTGCAGTTACATGCCTCAAAATTTATACTTGTCTATATGGAAATCAAAGCTATGGTCTTATTATAAAGCTAGAATGTACCTATAATGTCTTTGGAACTACTAATGTTATAATATCCTTTTGATGGTGGATAATTCCCTTATGTAAAAATGCAGTATGTTATTTAATGAAATTATTGTTTACTTTAGCAAAGGTCATATCTACTTATATATTACATTAAGTTTTATCCAAACCCATAATACTTTTGAGTAGATCCAATTCTATAAATTCAGGACGTTGATACAAAATATTTATACATGACTGTGAAACTGAAAGAAAAAATGACACTTCGTATTAGTGTGAGAATACTTGGTTGGTGAAAGTCTACTATTAATTGATCCTTTTATCCCCAATATAAATATCGTTTGTATTTTTTTGATGTGCTAAATTTGGGTTTCCATGTTATAATATCTAAGTTTGTTATTCTTCTTTTTCCTTTTCTATTGATTATAAGGTAACTAGAATGGATGATCTATGTTTTCCCATTTGTTTCATTACTGGAAGTGCAAAGTATTGATATTTTTTAATATTTTTGAAAGGATTTTGTATATGGTTACTATGAATGTAATTTACGCTTGCGAGTTCATCCAATAAAGGAAAAACTAGAATTAGTCTTAATTTTGAGTTGCTACAATACTTGAATTTTATGCAACACATGTTCTACTTTATGGAATTTGGATTGATGATAAGGTTTATTAAAATCTGCTTGATGTTCTAGAATTCCAAGAAGTGTTTTTCTTAATATTGTTTGTCTTTATGTGCTTTCTACTTAAATAACTAAATCATTGCAACAAAAAGGTTCCATCTTTGCATTCTCTATTCTTATGGTTGTTGTGTTGATTTCAACTTGTGCATTAAAAAAGTATCATGATTATGGTTACAATGAACTTGAAAAGGTGATTTAGGAAGAAAATGGATTTTTCACAACAAATGAAATAAGAACATCGACTAATGGTCAGTTCATATCTTATTTTGATCATATCTAAGTTAAAAGTACAATGTATTACAAATTTACAATTAAGAATAATTTCATACATTACTAATTTGTAATTTATTTCAATACAGTAAAAGAAGTTGATGTAAATGCTTTAGATGAAAGAGTAGTTTACAAGTCTCTAGATAAGCACAACCTCTTTTAAAAATACAATTTTGATTTTTATTGTCATTTTAAGTTTTATATTAGACTAAGATTTATTTACTACTAGTTCAATATATAATAATAGACATTGATCTATGCTTTTATTTCAATAAATATTTTATTTTTATTTACTCATATAATTTTTATTTATTATTTATTATATATTGATTTTATAATGATTTAATACTAGTTTAACTTTAAACCTTACCTTTGACTGGTTCGAAGTTCGTTATTTATCTTTAAAACATTGGTTAACAAGAGATAATCTAAAACACAATGGTGTTTTGTAAATAGGGTAAAGACCCACACCAGATGAGAGAAGAGTCTTTAGAAATTTCCTAATTAGGGCCAAACATTAAGGGTGATGGGCAATCTTCTTCTTCGTGCAATTTGCATTACCAAGGTATGAAAATCTCTTACTTGAATTATGCGACTATTTCTTCTATTAGCCATTTGATCATAGTTCTACTTTGTTAAACTTGAACTTTGATTTGGAGTAGTCGCAGTAGTTGTACATGGTGAGTTGTGATGGGTTGATCTCAACCCAATTTATATCTAACGTTGAGTTACTTGATTGGTCTTGTTCAAACTCATTTTCCTTTTGCTTAATCCTAACTTAATCCTGACTTCTAACTAC
This sequence comes from Erythroxylum reticulatum, assembly GCA_025504915.1. NCBI lineage: Eukaryota > Viridiplantae > Streptophyta > Magnoliopsida > Malpighiales > Erythroxylaceae > Erythroxylum > Erythroxylum reticulatum. The sequence goes on along the minus strand of JANSVA010069238.1, from coordinate 16,585 downwards.
AAACCATAGAAGCTGGTTATGGTACACCAATGCCCAGTCTTTGACTAACTCGTCAAGTAAATCCTCTCTCTTTGTAATTTTGTGCTTAACTGCCTTAAGATTGATTTATTAATCTTCATCTTCTTGGGTTGCATGCATTCATCTTTTATGCAATATCTACTTCTTTTTTATTGTCAAATTAAGTAGGGCTAGTTTCTTTTCTTTTTTTTTCCTATTGTTTTTAATTCTCATGACAATAGCTCTCTCATATCTGAAGAGAGGCTTAGGAATCCCAAAATCCCTTCTCAATTGTTGTAAATTATGTTAACACTCCTTGTCAACCCCATGAACAAATATGATAGGATTAAAATCTCCAAGAAGCCACCGGCCTTCTACTACATCTCTTCTCCATCTGATTGATAATTAGCTGCTCTCTTATGCTTGCAACTGTGAGCTTAGTAAGAGAAGATAGACATCTAGCTTTTCTTGCAAATATGTTGTTATTTCTCTCTTTCCATATGTCTTAGATATATAATGCAATTGGTACCATAAAGACTTCCTTATCGTGCTTAGAAGTAGGCGTCTATAGTATCTCTTGTAAGATGACACTTATATTACTTTGGGTGCATCTAAGTGTACATAAAGGTGAAATATATTGTCACACGTCTTTATAGTATCCATTATTGAAAAACAGATGATCTCTATCCTCTTCCTCAAAATTACATAATATGCATTGTTTAGAAGAGGCTAGAAACTTCAATATGTTTATGGAGCTAAGTTTATTTAACCTAGCTAACCAAACTAACAAAGCTGGCATTCAGGTTGAGGGTCGTACTCCAAACCAGCTTGCACTACCTTAATCTTATGTCTACCCCATACATTATTTCTTTTGCTTTCCTATTGGTTAATTCTAAAATAGAAAAACCACTTTATAGATAAGTATCTTCTCTATCAATGTGCCTGCATTGTGGAATTGACAAAATTTTCATCTCATCTGAGGATAAAGATTAGTTTTAATTTACAATTAGCTCCTTTAACTTCGCTTTATTTGAGAACCTATCCAGAAGATCCCTTGCCATCTGTTTATGTATTAGTGCCCCTTAACTAGTCCAGTTGTCATACAATAGTGAAATTGTATCCCTTATCCCTATTCTTCATGTAACTTGTTATTGATCCTCTTCCTTTAATTTGGTTGAAAAACCAAAACTTAGTTTCTTTAGGATTAATTGCCCACAGATTGCCACCCTTTAATCTATAGTTGTGTACTCATTTGATCCACAAAGACTCTTTTTCACTTAAATTTCTCCAGATTATCTTCAATGTTAGACATTTATTACTTTTACTAATTGTCTCCAATCCTAAACTGCTAGCTTCTTTTGGTTGACATAATTGCTTCAAGCTCATTTTAACTATTCCTTTCTAACCTTTTCCTCTGCTCTATAGGAACTGCTTCATCATTTTTTCCATAGTGTTAACCAACCCTTTAGAAAAGAATATGTGAGAGAACCAGTAAGTTTGCATTGACATTATAATAAGACTTTAGGAGTTAAAGTTTGCCTCAATAGGAGAGAGCTTTATTTATCCAAGACCCACCAATCTTTTTTATTTTCAACCAGTGGTAGACATTATGTATATCTTAATATTCTTGAAAAGATAGTAATTCCCAAGTATAGGAGAGGATGATCTTGTTTTTTCACTTCAACAACTTGTGACACAATATTTGAGAGATATGTTGTATTTTTTGACAAAATGAAGAAGCTTTTATGGAAGTTGATACTTAATCCAGATATCTCCTTAAAAATTTGTAGAGTACTCATTAATAAAGAAACTAAATTAAAATCAACCTTGCTCAATAGGATAAGATCATCTACAAAACATAAACTTGTCAGAGAAAGTAACTTACATTTGTAGTGGTACTTGAATTTAGCGATTGTAAAGATTATGCTTCAGTAACAGGTTGAGAAATTCTATGCAAACTAGACAGAGGTAAGGTAAAAGAGGATCCCCTTACCTAAGTCCTTTTCTACCTTTGAATGTCTTTATTGAACTTTCATTAATCATAATCCTAAAAGAAGCAATGGTGATGCATTCCTGAATCTATTTGATAAACATATGGGGAAATTTCATAACCTCCATAGTATGTAACATAAATCTCCAACTAACACTATCAAAAGATTTTTGAAGATCCATTTTAATAGCACAATTTTGTGGATTATTTCCTCTTATATACCCTTTCGAAAGCTCCTTAAAAAGTAGTGTATTGTCACTAATATTCCTATTGCTCAATATTGCGCCCTAGTATGACTTACAATATAGATTTCAGCCCATTTGCTTGGACTTTCGCAAAGATCTTATAGATAAAATTAGTGTGAAAAATAGTTCTGAAATAACCCTAAGTTTCAGGGTTATAAAACTTAGGAATTAAACATAAGAAGGTCTTGCTTAACTCCTTGAGTAGCACTACCTTTTTGAAGAACTTATGCACAACTTCTTTAATGAATTTCCTTTTTTCTCATGTTTTTTATAATTCCCATTCAAACCATCTGGGCCTAGATCCTTTGATCCATTCAATTTAAAAACTACTTCCTCTATTTCTTGATTAGTGACAGGTCTAGTTAAATTTCTAGCTTCATCTTTTGAAATCTTAGAAGAGACAAATTGCATAAGATCCTCTTTATCAACTTTGGTTATCCCTTCTATTCCTAAAAGATTTTGAAAAAATCTCATAACACCCTTAGCAATCTTACCTTGCCTACATACTATCTCCCCTAATTCAGTTTTTATACAAGTGATTTTGTTAATATTTCTTCTTGCTGACACTATATTAAAGAAAAAATTTATGCATCTATCCTCATCCTTAATCTAGTTGATCCTGACTCATCGTTACAATAAGGAGCAATGATTATCCACTACATGTAAATAGTTTTTAATAGCCTCCTTCTCCTTATTTACTAGATTCTGATTACTTGGATTATCTACTAATGAATTCTTAATAAATGAGAGCCTATTCTTGCATCATCCATCTCATTTTTGGTAATTTGTCCCCTTTTTACATTTAACTTCTTCAATTCTTACTTTTTACTCTTTAGCTTTTGCAGACAAATAAATTGTTTTATATCAAAGACCTTAAACTCTAATCCTTTAGAAATCACTTCTTAAAAGTCCACCTTATTAGCAAGAAAATTATTAAACCTGAAAGGGTGTTTAGCACTAAACTTTTTAAAAAGATTATCCACATTAATAAGGGAATGATCAAAGATTCTTTGATCTAAAAAAATGGTTTTATTTTTTGATAAAATTGTTAACCAATCCACATTCACTAAAGCCCTATCTATCTTTTTGTGAATGAACCATTTAGAGATTTTATTTATTGCTTCGTGAACCTATGACCTTCAAATTTTAGATCAGAAAGTTCCAAATCTTCCCCTCCACCTCTAACCTATAAAGAGTGGTATTAAAATCACCACTCATAATACTTGGTCCTTTAACTGATGCTTTTAGTCTTCTCAATCAGCTTCATACATCAGATTTTTGGAAAGCTGTATTAAAATTGAAAAAAAAAGTAGCCAAAACTTTAAAATTCTCCATTTTGAAAGTCAGTTTTGTATGGATAAACTGCTCACTAGCTTCTAATGATTCCAACTCTATTAGCTCCCCATCATAAACAATAATGACTTTTCCATACCCATAGCACTGGTAATTTGTCTTTATCTTCCATTTACTACCAAAACAACTTAATTCATTCAAATTCTCTAATATGATTTTGGTTTACAATAAACAAAATAACATAGGCTTCTCATGCTGAACAAAATCCTTTCAAGCATTGAGCTTTAAAGGGTTGTTCATTCCTATTACATTCCATACTAGAAAGGTCATGTAATACTGCTATTACATTTTGGACCCTTCCTATTGCTTCTGTTACTCTTCTTAGATTGTACTTTTGCAAACTTTTTCTTTTGATTTTCCTCTTTCTTCTAATCATCCAACTGTTGTAGGAGGTCTACTTGCTGTAAGCATCCTAGAAATACTTCATTTTGCACACCTTGAAAAACTTTCCATTTTTCCAGACTCCATCCCCATTTGCTAGTGATCTTTCAATGGTTGTATGGGATCAGGTATAAATTCATACTACTCACCCTTATTATCAACATTTTAAGCACTATCCCCCCAACTAAGCTCCCCTAATTCTCTGAAGTCCTTATCAGATTTTTAGTTTCTATAAACAGTTTGTTTTATTTAATTTTGGCCTCTTCCAATCCCATCAGCTCTCAGTAGTCTCCGTTCATGAAAACTTTCCCTGTTGGTTTCCATCTTTTACCTTGTGCTTTTAAAGATGGTTTTCATTATTAAGTGACCATCACCTTGTCTTCTTTAAGATAATTCCCATATGTCAGCCTTAATATAGGAAAGTTATCTTTCATTTCTTTCGAGATGTCCATACTCATACATAATCTAGCATAACCTACACATTTCCTCAAAGCAATATTTCATCCATGCATATTAGCTTTCCTAAATAGCTTGTTAGAATACTTAATCCTTTTGTTGTTCAATATTATAAGGAAATATTGTGTATTTTCACCCATAAAGGGATGTTTTTTAATCTGATGTTTTCTAATTTCATACGAGGTTGCAAGTTTTGAAGGAATAGAGGAAGCTATGAGATATGCCAAAGGCCTTCTTCTATCTTTTGAGCTTCCGATTTTCAGCTGAAGATAATAATAATATTATCATTTTTGTGTCGTTTGGAGTAGCGTCTAATATATGGTGGGAACTGAGCATTATGTGTATGATTGGGAAATGATGTTGAGCTAGTTTATTGCTTGGATACAACCAAGTAAAGCAAATGTCATACTCTTCAAAGTTGCTCTCATCAACTCAATTTACCTGATATGGAAATAAAGGAACTGTGGAGTGTACATACAAGTTACAGATGATAAATATAACTTAGTGGATAAAATACTGAACGATATTCGAACTACATTAGTGGTGAGGAAGGTGGACCACCTGTTAACCCCAAGTATGAGAGCTAGTTGGCGTCTTTGACAACTGAACGTTTTAACATCTATCATATTTCACTAGCTAGACCTCCCTTTTGGTGTAGGTAACTTCTGTCAACATCGAGATAGATTGTAATGTATCTATTTCTCTTTTGTATATTTTGTAATAGCTGAGCTATAGAAAATCTAATGCATTTTTCAGTTTTAAAAAAAATCTTTTTTCAGTTATCATTACCTCTTGTATGCCTCTACCTTTCCAATTTTTTGATTCCATGCTTGTATCATAGGAAAAGTAGGACGTTTATTCATGAAGAATCCTATGATTGTCGCTTACCATGTCCTTGCACCTTCCTGTAAAATATCAATGCTTAGGGTCACCATCAACTTTCCTTTAAGTTCTATAAGAGGGCTATAAAATAGGGACGAGTCCCCCACAATTTGCTTCCAAGTTTTTTTAGTTTTAGCATACTTGTTATACACACTCGCACCTTGAGTTAATAAGGATAGGGATGAGGTAGGTTGATTTGTTGAATGGGAAGGAGAGTGAGGGTCAGATGGTTTATTAGGCGTGATTGTGATGGATGTGGAGAGGAAATGGAAGATGAGGGTAATAGGGAGAAATCAAACTTTAAAGTTTAAATGGAAATTTGATTATGGCAGGGTTTAAGTGTTTTTAAGACAATTATAAAGAACAACCAAGAAAAAACCAAGCAGGAAGAAAAGTGGAAGGGGAAATACTAAATTGCCCCTAATAAAGATGACAATTTCTGGCTTATAGGTCTAAATTTAATTGTTTTTAATGAGTCAATCCATAGGTCAGGCCCAAGTCCAGATAAACTCGAGGTTCAACTATCGTAAACAAAGTAACATTATTTTACTTAAAAGAGTTGAAGTTCTAATAAGTTTGGATTTGAACAGCTCAAGCTCTGATCTATTTAAAAAAATTAAATAGTTATATATTTTTAATTTTCGAAACTTAGGCGAGGCTTGACCTATAAGCCAGCCCATTGTCATCCATACCTCCTAGTCGTGGCAACCAAGCAAAAAGAAAAAGACAGCAGAAGAACGGTGATCGGTGAAAACAAAGGAGAAGTGTACATAAAGCAAAGTCAGTGGGTGGAAAAAACGAGAGATCCCTGAAGAAATCAAAGAGAACGGCTAGAGAGAGGGAGGAGCTTCTCACTCATGTTTTTTCTCTATCCCCCGACATTAACCACCGAAGCTGCTGAACCGTTTTCTATTCAATATTCACACTCAAAATTTGGCGGTTGCTCCATAGCCTGTTAATTTCCCAAAGCAGACATGCAAATGCAATGTGATGGTGGAAATAGGGAGAGAGGTGGACCAACCCAATTATATGTAACAAGACTCTAATGAGCCCACGTGATATTCAGACAAGCTTGCCTTCCCCTCCTTTGAGCTGGAGGAGAGATTTGTAGCCCAAAACATATGCCAATAGCATTCGAATCGAGGACCACAATTAGCCAAATCCAAAAAGACAAAAACATGCCAACCATGACCAGATATTGGCATCTTTGGAGTAAAACTGATAGGCCAGTCCTGCTCCTTGTGGGCTGTAGCATGTTTATCTTGTGCTGGATCTCATCAGAGAGGACGAGAGAGAGAGAGAGAGAGACAGGATGAAATGCTTTACAGCGCACGAGTCCATCAAATCGGTTTAGGACGCGTATCATTAAGATTAGCCATAATTGCGAGCGGTTATTTCCGTTAACTCAAATTGTAGATAAGGATTCATGAAAGTAATATGATTTCAAAACAGCGTCACTCCAAATTTGACTAACATTGTTCAATGTCCATGTGATATAATATCTCACTTCCTGTCCCCAGGGCCCATGCCCCCACTCGGTGTAATTTGAGTGCCCCAAAATACATCACTGGAAACAACTACATCGTATATATGGACAGCTAAGCAACTCTATATGGATGTATTTATGTAATTAGTTGATTCAACTAGTAAGATCAGATGCACTACTCCTCATCAGGATCTACAGAAAAAGAACAACATCCTCAGTCTCCAAAGATAAAGCTACTTTTCACAGTTGATCTTGGAGATGAGTCAGGATTCTTGTCAACGTATATGAATTAAACCCACCACTTACTCTTAACCCGCAAGCTAAATCCGAACCAGTATCGGGTATAAGAACACACCATTTATACGCTTCATGTGGGTATCAAAACCCAGATTACCATCATCCATGTAAACCAAGGAATCTTTTTCTTTTCTAAGTACAGATTATCTTGAAAAGACGTTTTAGGCTGGTCTCAAACCCATCTGGAAAAAGGAAGGGGGACAAGATAAGCATTGAGGAATAAGAAAGAAATAAGCGTAAGCATGCAGATCATGCATATCCATCATAAAAAGTTGGAACCACCGATATATAACTAGTATCTCAATGCGTTTGGTAAAACTTTATTACCCCTTTTCGGGAGATAATGCTTTATCTTGCTTCTTATAGGCCTGTTGTATTGACCTATCGTAGTCATGTTGCTCCTCCTTGTACATCATATGCTCACTTTCCTTTTATCTATCTAGTCTCTACCGAGACTTTGTGCAGAAAAATTAACACGTCTGTGATTGACAGGAGATTTGACAGGAGAATCTTTAGTTACGTCATGCAGTGGTTATCTTGCAAGTAAATGTCTGCATGCTTTGTAGATACCCAGCTACCTAACACTATATACTTACAGGGACCGGTGGGAAACATAATCCGATGCGAGGCACAATCAATGTCTTTCAAAATTCAACTCCTCATTTGCTCTGCAATCAATAACAAACTTGATACAATCGGCACTAATTAATATGAAACGTGTATCATTCTGTGGCATTAAATCAAATCTTAACACTCAGCATATCAACCACTTATCTACATTACTATTGGAGATGTTTGAAAATGCAAGATTTCCATATTAATTATTTAAATTTTTAGTTTGTACTGGACTAGCATGGAAACATTATTGAAAGCAAATTTTAGCTTCCAATAAAAGGATAGATTATGTTGTTGGACAAGCTCTGCGATACTTCGGAAAATTGAGTTAATAGTCCAGCTGGCTGTCAAGCAGATATCTGAGTAGAATTTGGTGAGATTCTGATGAATGATATAAATGTCAACGCATCTAACAGAGATTTCCACTTCATGTACTTTGTTTCCGTTCCATCTATATATGGACTATAAAGAAGTTTGATCTCGGTCACAAAATGTTCCGAAGAACGGGAACGAGATTAAAGTTCATGTAAAAAACACTAAAAACGTACAGAACCAAATAAAATTCATTTAAGAAAAAGAGTATTTCACTTAACCAATTCTCTCCATTAAGAAGTGTGAAACTTCAATCATATGATCATTGGAAGAAATTAAACAAATACAAAGGTTAGTTTTGAATATCAAATCCAAATACTGTGTTACATTCCCTAATTTTTCTCATTCATGGAAGCTAGGATGGTTCCTATGAAACAACGACTTCATCTGTAACTTAAAATCTTATGGCATTAATCTCTTTTATTTAAAATATTATATTTGTTTTATATTTTTATATGAATTTATTAAATCTTTTAAACGTTCCTCTTTCTTTCACCGTTCGGGTTTTGAAGTCATTAGGGTAAATTTTAGTTTAATTTTTTATAATTGAATTTCTTTAGTTGACTATTTGTGCTCTTTTAAGCATATTTTCAATTGAACTTTTAGTTTAATAGCAATAAAGACTCTTTCTCAACAATTATTACTTATTTGAATACAATTTAATAAAATTTGCTTAATTTGACAATAATCAAATTATCTTTTTTTATATATTATGTTATATTTTATAATTTTTCCTATTTGAAAAAGAATTGGTTTATATACAATGAAAGTACCTATCTTTATTCTAAAATATTAAAAGCATTAGATTACGAAATTTTTATATGTAAAAAGCTATATTCTTTTATTTATTTTCCTTGTAGGAGTGATTTAGCATAAAGCATAGGAAAAGGTAATAGATATTTATCAGAAAATTGGTACGTTAACATACACAAAGGAAAAAAAATTAAAATTTATAATTTTCAAAAAAATTAAGATTTCTTTAATTATGTAACATGATTGATTCATAAATATAATAAAACATAGTTTTGACTAATTTTTTTACATAATTTTTTCGTATAATTCAATCATTTTACCATATCATTTTCTAATTAGATATGTATTATGTAATTAATGTCTATATTATTTGAATTCAATCATGCTAGTTCTAGTTATTAGTGTTTAATTATTGTAATGATTTAGAAATTAGTTTTGAAGTGGAATTTCATATCATTTAAGGATTCATAAATCAATAACAATCAAGAAGAACAACGAGATATTTTCCTTAATTAATTTAGACAATGAATTACATATCGTTCACTCAAACTATTTTCATATATAGTTAATGATTATCAATCAAATGACTCTTAATTAGGATAGGTTCTATATAATATTGAAACATAACAATCCATTTATAAAATAATTTAGATAATTAAGTCAATGAATCACTTATACAATCATTATAATGAGTAGTTTCATAAACATTCAAACAATGATCCTTATGAAAATCTCAAATTAGGTTAGTTATATGAACTTCTTATTTAACAAGACCTCACATATTTATTCAAATATCTCTATACTATAGTTTATGAGATCAATTATTCATTCATAAAGAAGAATCATAATTTTATTAATATTTATGTTATATTAATATCTAGTTTTAGTAAAGTGACAATTAAAGACAATTTAATGATAATACTTACATACAATATAAATATCAAAAGTAAGATCTCTTCACAATTTTATTTTCCATGCATGTATATTTATTTCATGAACTTTATGTTATATATTAATTAATCAAACAAACATATTTAATATAAATAAATTTTTAGTTAATTATGTCATAAGATAAATAATGATGTCATTAAAATTAAGGTATACTTAGTCTTAAGAGCTAAGACCACTTATATAAATACATAGATACCTGCAAAGACTTCGATATATGAGAATGTTATTCTTTGATTCAATTCTTGTGCGTCAACACCTCCAAGAGACAGTGGGGCTGTGGGATATATAGTCCATATCCACGGTGGGAATAAAGCGGAGGATGTGGGTGCCTCCTTGTTGAGCACTTGGAGACACTCTCTATGGCCTATGCCTAATATCTGCTTTCATGATCACTTACTATGCCATGCCTGTCATACGATTACACAACTCTTGAAATCCAAACACAAATAGTAAATATATTGCATGCGAAAAGCAAGCTGGAATTTGATAGCCGACTACTCATAGCCAGTGAGCCTTTAATTACCAAGTGCGCAGGGTAACAGATGAAGGAATAACAACTGCGGACCATAGCTCTTGGATTCCGAGAATATGATTTTTACATTCTTTTAGTGATCTAAGTTAATCAATTTAATTATTGAGATTTGGTCCCATCAGATGGATAATTAGCGAGCCATGCAATGCATGTGAACCCTACAAGCCAAGCTAAAGCTGTCTTGTTTCACTTCAGTACTTTTGCTCCTTCATCTACAGACGTTCCAAATAAAGAACAAAGCGCATCTATACACGACTTTATTGTCCTCTTTTTAACTTATACGACTTGAACTTGCAATAATTGAACTAGCATTTTGACATTTCTTACGAGGCATATTTCAAAATGAAAAAGAAAAGACGAAAGAATTAAATGCTGATGTTAGGAGATGCTATGTGCCAATTTGATGTATCCGTGTCTTTTATTTCAACAAGTACCAGTCTGCGCCTTAATTGCTCTTTACCACAGATTTTCCTCAAATTCATGTACCATGCGGATCCGTATACAAATTCTCCTACTGTACATATAATTAAATAAATGCTCAGAAATTTTCTATCTATAGGTTATTGTGGGGGGGTTGAAATTTTAGGATCCTGTTTTATTTTATTTTTTGTTTACTTTCTAGTATTGATAATAATTAAATATTATATAATTTTAAATTTTAATTAATTAAATAATTTTATGTTAATTTCTTTTACACTATTTATTAATAAAAATTGTACTAAAATAAATAATTAGATAAGTAGAATTTATTTATTTTGAATATATATTTCAGTTATTAAACAAAAATTTGAAATTTATGTATTTAAATTATATTTAATTAAATAATTATTAAAAAATTTAAAACTAAAAATGAATTAAATAATTATAACATATTATTCATAATTCTTACTAGTAATTAATGCTAAATAATTTAATTTATATTTTTAGTAGATGTTAAATTAGATTATGAAAACAAATAAAAATAGAAAATAAGATTTTTATGATTTTATAAGTTATAAAAATTAGAAAAAATAAGAACAGAAATTCAAATATTTATTGATTTTCTAAACAAAAATATATTTTAAAAAAACTAAAAATAGGAGTGAAAACAAACTAATTCTGATTCTTAGTATATAACCATGTTGTTTATCCAACCTTTTAAAGGATCGACATGAATTCTGTCTTCTATGTTTATCAGTTCTTGTATATAGTCATGGTATATACAAAATTTGAAATTGTTAAATAGCTTTAGTTTGTTCATATCTTTGGAACAATTAAACACAAATTAATTAATTTTCCACCACTATGTCTTGAAAGAAAAAAGGTTGAACTTCATCCGATTACCAGTGCTCCTTGTGGAAACTTTTGAGATTGATTTCAGGATAAAGCCTTAATCAATCCATCATATGTTTTTTTAAAAAAATCAAGTACATGATCACGAAAACACTGTTACATATATATTTGATTTCAGACTGGGTCCACTGCTTCTGAGCATCACACTTGCAGACACCTTGCCTCTTTTATGACTATATATACCAATCCAAATCGAAAAAACACCAGAACGGCGATTTTGCTCATACCAACTTGTACTGAATTTTAATTGAAAATGGAATTGAATTAGACAGGTATCAACATCCGGGACCTGATGCCATGTTTCCACAAAAACTATCCAACAAAAAGTAAAAAAGATTTTTAATTAGTGAGATAAAATTAACCTAAAGGACAGAAAGCAAAAGCGAAGCTGTTAAAACTTTGTTTCCATATAAATATTTCCATAAAGTAATGCCGGGAGAATCTTGGCACAAATCTTTCACAGTTGGACAGCGAAAGATACACATGTTCTCTTCTCCTTGTAAGACCACTGACCACTAGTTAATTATCGTTGCACCCATTTCGTTTCCCTTAAATCGGACCTCATTCCAACACTTTCTCTACAACCTTTAAGACGTGAAGAACAGCATAATCGAAGTTATCTATGGCGTATTCAGTGCATGTCAAAGAGGCTACCATGATCAAACCCTCCGACCCAACCCCAAGTCGTTTATTGTCCCTTTCAGCTCTAGATTCACAGCTTTTTTTACGTTTCACTGTAGAGTACCTCTTTGTTTACAAGTCTCGCCCTGGTCTCGACCAAAATATTACAACATCTCGTCTCAAAACCTCGTTAAGTAAGATCATGGTGCCTTATTACCCAATGGCAGGTAGAGTAAGGGCTAAGTCCGGTGGTTCAGGCCTAGAAGTGGTGTGTAAAGCTCAAGGTGCTGTGTTTATTGAGGCTACGTCTGATTGTACGATCAAGGACTTTGATAGAGCTCCAACTTACGTGACACAATGGAGGAAACTGCTCTCAGTACCTGTGACAGATGTTCTTAAAGGAGATCCAGTTGTCGTTGTCCAGCTGACGTGGCTCAAAGATGGAGCTGCCACGTTGGGAGTTGGCATCAATCATTGTGTTTGCGATGGAATTGGCAGTGGTGAGTTTCTGAACTCGTTAGCTTCGTTGGCTGCGTTTGAATGCCGAGTAACTGATTTAAAGCCCAAACCCGTTTGGGATCGTCAGCTTCTTGATCCAATAAAGCCTCCTCGTCCTTACCCCGTTAATCATCAGGAGTTCAACAGAGTTCCAGACCTTGGTGGGTTTATATCTCGCTTCTCTAAAGAGAGATTGATCCCAACTTCAATCAGTTTCGACAAACGTTGTCTGAATGAGTTGAAGAGAGTTGCTTTAAGTTTATCCACGACACAACCCTCTGGGTTGACATTCACGTCCTTTGAGGTATTATCCGCTCATGTCTGGAGAAGCTGGGGTAGAGCTTTAAACTTACCTCCAAACCAAATGTTAAAACTTCTCTTTAGCATCAACATTAGAAACCGAGTTAAGCCCAGCCTACCAAGTGGATACTACGGCAACGCATTTGTGCTTGGCTGCGCTCAAGCAAGTGTTAAAGATTTGTCAGAGAAAGGCTTGGGGTACGCCTCATTGTTGATAAAGACCGCAAAGGACCGAGTGAACAATGATTACGTTAGATCGGTTGTTCAATCGGTGAGCTTGTCAAGAGCGAGTCCTGACTCGGTTGGGGTTCTAATAATGTCGCAATGGTCAAGACTGGGGTTGGAGATGGTTGACTTTGGGATGGGAAGGCCGGTTCATGTGGGCCCAATTTGCTGCGAGAGGTACTGTTTGATTGTGCCGGTTCATAGTCAGACAGATGCTGTGAAAGTAGTGGTGGCGGTTCCTGCTAGTAGTGTTGACAAGTACGAGTGTTTGGTGAAGAGTGCACACATGTGACTATGTGAGGACCATAGGATTTTGGCTCATTTGCTGACCTTACTTTTTACTATTTTGACTTGCATCGTTTTTGCGCTCCTAATCCAATGAGAACAGATTTGGTCCCTTAAACGAAATTCAGCCTCAACCAACATAAAAAAAAAAAGCAGCCTTTAACATCATATTGTTAACGATTTATGAAAAGTGAGATGTGCGTGATTTTAAATCAACAAAGAGGTGTCTGACTTCATCGCTCTTCTATTTTAAAGCTATTCAATAAACTAAACGAGGGTATCTCTTCTGCGATCCACCAAAAATCACTGTGATGGGGGCGTACCTTGATATTTGCGAGCGAGATGGCTTACCAACCCGGATATGACTATAAGGTCCAAGGGCTACTAGCTAATTAAATTTATGCAAAATAAGAAGTGTTCTAATCCACACTGTGATGGGGGCGTAACTTGATATTTGCGAGCGAGATGGCTTACCAACCCAGATATGACTATAAGGTCTAAGGGCTAGCGGCTAATTAAATTTATGCCGAATAAGAAGTGTTCTCATCCACTTTGCTCCAGTTTGAAACAGATAGCCCATTTTTCATGGGCCAGCCATATTCAAACGGGAATAGACAGTCAAGTCAATGGGTCAACCGTTAACCCGCATTACAAGGTGCGAGTGAGTGCATAGCGTGAAAAGTAATTGACGCTCCTTTGTTATTCGGTTGAAAGGTTGACTTGGAAGGTGGGCGTTTCCTTCCAAGTGTTGGAAATTCTAATTTCTCCCAGGCCGGAAAGGCCAAGGGGTGTCATTTCGTTAGATACGCTGACCACTTCAGAACTCGAAATTGTTAACCTTTTTTTAAAGATATTGTTAAATTTTTAATTAATTTCCTGTATGCCAATACCACAAAAATGTAAATGTGAAAATTTTCCATCATTTGTATGAAATTTGATCATTAATTAAGGACTATACTAAATGTTTATTTAACTTCTATTTTTTAAAAAGTGGCTTATATTTATATCTTCACTTAAAATTTTAAAATATTTAATGGTGATTTTTTATATAAATTCTTTTTAGTTATTGTTTTTGGTTGACAAAATCTAACAGTTAATTGTCTTTCTATAATTAAAAACTATTTAAAATTAGTTTAACTAATTCCATATTTAAAAGTGCTACTTTTGAAAGAGAAATATAAAACAAAACTTTAATTGTTGTCTAATAATTATATTTAAAATTTGACATTAAATTAGTTTCTTATTTTCTATTTAGATTAGGATATCACAGTCAATAATTGAATTTATGACCTAAATTTTAGAATAGAAACAAATTATATTTATTTTTAAATAGAATAGATTTTATGATTTCAGTTAAATGTTAAATTGATGTTTTGATTTATTATTTCCAATTAATTATTATATATAGAAGTAGTCAAATCAATTAAACCAACCTAAATTTTCTAACCAATTATTTCACACTTCCTCAATTTATATATATATATATTAGAATACTAAATTAACCCTACAATAGAAATGAAGAGAAAAGTTAACACGTAGATAAATATAGTCTTTCACTTATATGGACTTGATTATATTCCACTAGTTAAAAGACTTTCGTAAGAAACCTTTATATTTGCTCACATAATTTTTCTCATATTTCAGATGATCATCATCAAATATTTCAATTTATCATTATCTCTTATTTATTGATAATGTCCAATTTATTAACTATTCTTTAAAATTATCAATTGAAAGGTAATACCTTAAACTCATCAGACACATATGATGAGTTTAGTTAATAAGATTTTTGCATATTCTCATACTTGTTCAAGAACTCGTGCGATAGTATACGAAGAGAGCTCATTGTTATATATCTGTTAGGAATATATGACGTCTTGATTAATGAATCAGTCCTTAAGTAGATTTTGTATGTTATACTCTAAGTCATATCTCGCATTTTATTATCCTTTGATCACATTTATTTCATTGTGTCACAAATGTATTCAATTCTTTTACTAAGAATCGATGGCCACCTTTAAATAAATAATTTTTCTTATATGAGTTACTAATTAACATAACCTTCATCTATTTTAAATTCTCTTTAATTTAATTTTCTTTCATAAAATTATCTCATGAGATCGTATCAAATATAACCTTTTGGTAACATTCTAAAGTAACAAATCTTAACTTTTTTAAAAAATGTTAGACAAGAGTCATAATTATGAGGTTCACTTAACCTTTAGGGTCTAGGGATGTCAATAAGCTAGGTCGGCTTGGCCTAACCTATTTTTAATATTTTTTTAAAATAAAAATGACTTCATTTTTGACAAAATTATGTTATTTTTGTCATTTTGGTTGGGCCACGAGCTGGCCCGTGTTTGGCTCAATTTTGTCCCATGGCTCGGTCAACTCGGGCTAAAATCGGGTCAAGTCAGGCCATACTTGACATTTCTACTAGGGTCTCACAAAACGTAAATTAAGATCTTATAACTTACATTAATCTCTTTTATGGTCATTTTTGCATACATGGTAAGAGCCATATGCTACAATATTAACTCTTATTAATTTGGAGCGTATGTCTTTTATAAATGCAATACTATATAGATGTTGCTTCAAACATACTTAATGTTTAACTTGAGTTCACTTATCCACTCTTAACTTTTCTTTTTGAACTCTCATCTGACAACTTAAGACAAATATAGAGACTACAAGATCACTCCAAATCAATTTCCTTTTGACTTATCATCTAAATTGTAACATCTTGTCCTCATATTAAGAGTTAGAACCCAAAAGTAAGATACATGTGAGATCAATGAGAGATTAGAAAAAAATGCATTTTTTATACTCATGCATATTGTTAGCATACAATGCATGTAAATTTGGATATTCTGCACACATTTAAAATGACTGTACATACGCTGATTGACATTCCGGGTATAGTTGAATTGTAATGTGATATTGTTGAGAATTTTGAATCTATTGTATTGGAAATTTAATTGGTAAGTGTAATTGTTAATTTTTGAATTTTGGTA
>JANSVA010069228.1:0-12006 GCA_025504915.1 Erythroxylum reticulatum | reverse complement strand
ACCAGGTTGGGCCGTGGCACTTCTCGCGTCCATATATAGTCATACTCGGTCGTGGGGAAACCAGTACAAACAAGATTCAGTCGGTCACAAATTGTCATTTTCTAGTTGAAAACTTGCTGATTATAGTCTTGTCAGCATGACCGGCACCGTCGGGAGACCAGGTAGAGTGTCGCGGCCATATTCGGTCATACTTGGTCATGGGAAAATCAGTGCCAAAAAGCCCCAGTCGGTCACCAATTGTTAGATTGTCATCGAAAACTTGTCGATTATAGTCTATCTGCCATAACCGGCACTGTATGGAGACCAGGTCTGAGCCGTGGCTCTTGTCGCGACTGTGCTCGGTCATACTCAATATGGGGAAAATCAGTGCAAACAATCCCCATCCGGTCACGAATTTTCAGTTTGTCATATAAAACTTGCCGATTATAGTCTTGCCCCCCATGACCGGCACCGTCAGGAGACCAGATCCATGCCATGGTACTTGGCTCGGCCATATTAGGTCATACTCGGTCGTGGGAAAAATCAGGACAAACAAGGCCTAGTCGGTCACTAATTGTCGATTTTTCGTAGAAAACTTATCGATTATAGTCTTGTCGCTACAACCTGCACAGTCGAGAGACCAGGTCGGGGCCGCGGCACTTGTCACGACTGTATGTGGTCGTACTTTATCGTGGAAAAATCAGTGCAAACAATCCCTAGTCAGACACGAATTGTATGTTTGTCATCGAAAACTTGCAAATTATAGTCTTGCCCGTATGGCGGGCAACGTCGGGAGACCAGGTCGGGGCTGTGACACTTGCCGCGGCCAATGCGGTCATACTCAGTCGCGGAAAAATCAGTGCAAAGCCCTAGTTGGTCACAAATTTTCTGTTTGTCAACGAAAACTTATCGATTATAGTTTTGTACCCACGACCGGTGCTGTTAGGATACCAGGTCGGGGTTGTGGCACTTGTCGCGGCCATATGTGGTCATACTCGGTCGTATGAAAATAAGTGCAAACAATCCCCAGTCGGCCACGAATTGTCAGTTCGTCATCGAAAACTTCCCGATTATAATCTTGCCTCCCTAGCCAGCACCGTCGGAAGACTAGGTAGGGACCGTGAAACTTGTTGTGGGAAAATCATTGCAAACAATCCTCAGTCGGTTGTGAATTGTGAGTTTGTCATAGAAAACTTCCCGATTATAGTCTTGCCCCCATGACCGAAACCGTCGTGAGGCCAGGTCCAGGCCGTTGCATTTGTCGCAACCAAATAGGGTCATACTTGGTCATGGGAAAATCAGTGCAGACAATCCCCAGTCGGTCGCAAATTGTCAGTTTGTCTTCGAAAACTTGCTGATTATAGTCTTGCCTGCATAGCCGGCACAGTCGGGAGGCTAGGTAGGGGTCGTGGCACTTATCACGACCATATGTGGGTCATACTCGATCTTGGGAAAATCATTGCAAACAATCCCCAGTCGGTCATGAATTGTCAGTTTGTCAGAGAAAATTTGTCGATTATAGTCTTGCCCTCATGACCGGAACCATCAAGAGACCATGCCGGGGCCGTGGCACTTGTCGCGGCGATATGCGATCATACTCAGTCGTGGAAAAATCAATACAAAAAATTGCCAGTCGGTCACGAATTGTCAGTTTGTCATAAAAAACTTTCAGATTATAGTCTAGCACCCATGACAGGAACAGTCGGGAGGCCAGGTGGGGGCCGTGTCTCTTGTCGCGACGATATGTGGTCATACTTCGTCATGAGAAAATCAGTGCAAACAGTCCCCAGTCGTTCATGAATTATCAGTTTGGAATCGCAAACTTATCGATTATAGTTTTTTCTCGCATGGCGGGCACCGTCGGGAGACCAGATCGGGGTCGTGGCACTTGCCACGGTCATACTCGGTCGTGGGAAAATCATTGCAAACAAGCCCCAGTTGGTCACGAATTGTCAGTTTGTCATCGAAAATTTATCGATTATAGTCTTGCCCCCACGAACGGCACCGTCAGGAGACCAAGTCGGGGCCACGAGACTTGTCGCAGCCATATGTGGTCATACTCGTTCGTTTGAAAATCAGTGCCAAAAATCCCCAATCGGTCACGAATTGTCTGTTTGTCATCGAGAACATGCCGATTATAGTCTTGCCCATATGGCCGACACCGTCGAGAGACCAGGTCGGGGCCATGGCACTTATCGCGGTCATATGTGGTCATACTCCATCGTGGGAAAATCAGTGCAAACAATCCCCAGTCCGAAACGAAATGTCAGTTTGTCATCAAAAACCTGCCGATTACAGTCTTGCCCGCATGGCCGACACCGTCGAGATACCAACTCGAGGCCATGGCACTTGCCACGACCATATGCTACGATCCTTAATCATGGGAAAATCATTGCAAACAAGCCCCAGTTGGTCACGAATTTTCAGTTTGTCATAGAAAACTTACCAATTATAGTCTTTCCCGTATGGACGGCGTCGTCGAGTGACCAGGTAGGGGTTGTGGCACTTGTCGCGGCCATATGAGGTTGTACTCGGTCATGGGAAAATCAGTGCAAACAAGCCCCAGTTGGTCATGAATTGTCAGTTTGTCATAGAAAACTTGCCGATTATAGTCTTGCCTGTATGGCCGGCGCCATCAAGGGACCAGGTAGGGGCTGTGGCACTTGTCGCAACCATATGCGGTGATACTCATTCGTGGAAAAATCAGTGCAAACAAGCCCCAGTTGGTCACGAATTATAAGTTTGTCGTCAAAAACTTGTCGATTACAGTCTTGCCCCTATGACGGGAACCATCGGGGGACCAGGTCGGGGCTGTGGCACTTACCTTATCCATATGCGGTCATACTCAGTCGTGGGAAAATTAGTACAAACAAGACCCATTCGGTCACAAATTGTCAGTTTGTCATAGAAAACTTTCCAATTATAGTGTAGCACCCATGACTGGAACCCTCGGTAGGCCAGGTCGAGGCCGTGGCACTTGTCACGGCCATATGTGTTCATACTTTGTCGTGGGAAAATCAATGCAAACAATCCCCATTCGATCACGAATTGTCATTTTGTCGTAGAAAACTTATCGATTATAGTCTTGCCCACACGACCGTCACCGTCGGGAGACCAGGTAGGGACCGCGGCACTTGTCGCGACCATATGTGGTCATACTCCATCGTGGGAAAATCAGTGCAAACAATCCCCAGTCGGATACGAAATGTCTGTTTGTCATCGAAAACTTGCCGATTATAGTCTTGCCCGCATAGTGGGCAATGTCGGGAGACCATGTCGGGGCTGTGACACTTGCTGTGGCCATATGCGGTCATACTCAGTCGTGGAAAAATCAGTGCAAAAAAGCCCTAGTTGGTCACAAATTTTCTGTTTGTCAACGAAAACTTATTGATTATAGTTTTGCCCCCACGACCAGCACCGTCGGGATACCAGGTCGGGGCCGTGGCACTTGTCACGGTGATATGTGGTCATACTCGGTCGTGGGAAAATCAGTGCAAACAATCCCTAGTTGGCCACGAATTGTCAGTTTGTCATCGAAAACTTCCCGATTATAGTCAGGAGACCAGGAATGGGATGTGGCACTTGTCGTGGCCATATGAGGTCGTACTAGGTCCTGGAAAAATCAGTGCAAACAAGCCTTAGTAGGTCTCAAATTGTTAGTTGTCATCGAAAACTTATTGATTATAGTCTTGCCCCACGACCGGCACCGTCTGGAGACCAGGTTGGGGCTGTGGCACTTGTCGCAGCCATATGTGGTGATACTCCATGATGGGAAAATCAGTGCAAACAATCACCAGTCGGTCATGAATTGTTAGCTTCCCGTCGAAAACTTGCCGATTATAATATTGCCCGTATGGTCAGCATCGAAAACTTATCGATTATAGTCTTGCCCCCACGATCGGCACCGTCGGGAGACCAGGTCGGGTTCATGGCACTTGTCGTATCCATATATGGTCATACTTGGTCGTTGGAAAATTAGTGCAAAAGATCCACAATCGGTCACGAATTGTCAGTTTGCCATCGAAAACTTGCCTATTATAGTCTTTCCCGTATGGCCGACACCGTCGAGAGACCAGGTCGAGGACGTGGCCCTTATCACGTTCATATGTGTTCATACTCATTCGTGGGAAAATCAGTGCAAACAATCGCAAGTCGAACACGAATTGTTTGTTTGTCATCGAAAACTTACCGATTGTAGTCTTGTCCGCATGGCCAGCACGGTCGGGAGACCAGGACAGAGCTGTGGCACTTGTCGCAGACATATGCGGTCATACTCAGTCGTTGGAAAATCATTGCAAGCAAGCCCTAGTCGGTCACAAATTGTCAGTTTGTCGTAGAAAACTTATCGATTATAGTCTTTCCCCCACGACAGGCCATATGTGGTCATACTCCGTCGTGGGAAAATCAGTGCAAACAATCCCCAGTCAGACATGAATTGTCAGTTTCTCATCGAAAACTTACCGATTATAGTCTTGCTCGTATGGCAGGCAACGTCGGGATACCAGCTCGGGGCCGCGACACTTGCCGCGACCATATGTGTTCATACTCAGTCGTGGAAAAATAAGTGCAAACAAGCCCCATTTGGTCACAAATTTTCTATTTGTCAACAAAAACTTACCGATTATAGTTTTGGCCCCACGATCAACACCGTCGGGATACCAGGTCAGGCTCGTGGCACTTGTCGCAGCCATATGTGATCATACATTGTCGTGGGAAAATCAGTGCAAAAAATCCCCAGTCGGCCACGAATTGTCAGTTTGTCATCGAAAACTTGCCGATTATAGTCTTACCCGTATGGCTGGAACCGTCGGGAGACAAGGTAGGGGCCTTGGGACTTGTCGCGGCCATGTGTGGTCATGCTTGGTCGTACAAAAATTTGTGTAGACAATCCCCAGTTTGTTACGAATTGTCAGTTTGTCGTCGAAAACTTACCGATTATAGTCTTTCCCGTATGGCCGACACCATGGAGAGACCAGGTCAGAGCCGTGGCACTTGTCGCAGACTTATGCGGTCATACTCAGTCGCTGGAAAATCAGTGCAAAAAATCCCCAGTCGGACACATATTGTCATTTTCTCATCGAAAACTTACCGATTATGGTATTGCCAGCCTGGACGACATCGTCGAGAGACCAGGTCGGGGCCGTGGCACTTGTCGCGGCCATATGTGGTCATACTCAGTTGTGGGAAAATCAATGCAAACAATCCCTAGTCAGACACGAATTGTCAGTTTGTCATCGAAAACTTACCGATTATAGTCTTGTCTGCATGGCCAGCACAGTCGAGAGACCAGGTCAGGGCTGTCGCACTTGTCGCAGACATATGCGGTCATACTCAGTCGTTGGAAAATCAGTGCAAACAAGCCCTAGTCGGTCAGAAATTGTCAGTTTGTCATAGAAAACTTATCGATTATAGTCTTGCCCCCACGACCGGCACCGTCGGGAGACCAGGTCGAGGCCACGAGACTTGTCGCGGCCATATGTGATCATACTCTATCGTGGGAAAATCAGTGTAAACAATCCCCAGTCGGACATGAATTGTCAGTTTGTCATCGAAAACTTGCCGATTATAGTCTTGCCCGTATGGCTGGCAACGTCGGGGTCGTGACACTTGCCGCGACCATATGTGTTCATACTCAGTCGTGGAAAAATCAGTGCAAACAAGCCCTAGTTGGTCACAAATTTTCTATTTGTCAACAAAAACTTATCGATTATAGTTTTGCCCCCACGATCAACACCGTCGGGATACCAGGTCAGGGCTGTGGCACTTGTCGCAACCATATGTGGTCATACTTTATCGTGGGAAAATTAGTGCAAAAAATCCCCAGTCGGCCACGAATTGTCAGTTTGTCATCGAAAACTTGCCGATTATAGTCTTACCCGCATGGCCGGCACCGTAGGGAGACAAGGTAGGGGCGTTGGCCCTTGTCGTGGCCATGTGTGGTCATGCTCGGTCGTACGAAAATCAGTGTAGACAATCCCCAGTCTGTTACGAATTGTCAATTTGTCATCGAAAACTTACCGATTATAGTCTTGCCCGTATGGCCGACACTGTCGAGAGACCAGGTCAGATCTGTGGCACTTGTCGCAGACTCATGCGGTCATACTCAATCGTTGGAAAATCAGTGCAAAAAATCCCCAATCGGTCCTGAATTGTCAGTTTCTTATCGAAAACTTGTCGATTATGGTCTTGCCCGCCTGGACGACGTCGTCGAGAGACCAGGTCGGGGTCGTGGCACTTGTCGCGGCCATATGTGGTCATACTCAGTCGTGGGAAAATCAGGGCAAACAATCCCCAGTTGGACACGAACTGTCAGTTTGTCATCGAAAACTTATCGATTGTAGTCTTTTCCGCATGGCCAGCACGGTCGGGAGACCAGGACAGGGCTGTGGCACTTGTCGCTGACATATGCGGTCATACTCAGTCGTTGGAAAATCATTGCAAACAAGCCCTAGTTGGTCACAAATTGTCAGTTTGTCGTAGAAAACTTATCGATTATAGTCTTGCCCCCACGACCGGCACCGTCGGGAGACCAGGTTGAGGCAGCTAGACTTGTCGTGGCCATATGTGGTCATACTCCGTCATGGGAAAATCAGTGTAAATAATCCACAGTCTGACATGAATTGTCAGTTTGTCATCGAAAACTTGCCGATTATAGTCTTGACCGTATGGCAGGCAACGTCGGGATACCAGGTCGGGGTCGCGGCACTTGCGGCGACCATATGTGTACATACTCAGTCGTGGAAAAATCAGTGCAAACAAGCCCCAGTTGGTCACAAATTTTCTATTTGTAAACAAAAACTTATCGATTATAGTTTTGGCCCCACGATCAACACCGTCGGGATACCAGGTCAGGGTCGTGGCACTCGTCGCAGCCATATGTGGTCATACTTTGTCGTGGGAAAATCAGTGTAGAAAATCCCCTGTCAGCCATGAATTATCAGTTTGTCATCAAAAACTTGCCGATTGTAGTCTTACCCGCATGGCTGGCACCGTCGGGAGACAAGGTAGGGGCCTTGGGACTTGTCGCGGACATGTGTGGTCATGCTCGGTCGTACGAAAATCAGTGTAGACAATCCCCAGTTTTTTACGAATTCTCAGTTTGTCATCGAAAACTTACCGATTATAGTCTTGCCCGCATGGTCGACACCGTGGAGAGACCAGGTCAGAGCCGTGGCACTTGTCGCAGACTTATGCGGTCATACTCAGTCGTTGGAAAATCAGTGCAAAAAATCCCCAGTCAGTCCCGAATTGTCAGTTTCTCATCGAAAACTTGCCGATTATGGTATTGCCAGCCTGGACGACATCGTCGAGAGACCAGGTCGGGGTCGTGGCACTTGTCGAGGACATATGTGGTCATACTCAGTCGTGGGAAAATCAGTGCAAACAATCCCCATTCGGACACGAATTGTCAGTTTGTCATCGAAAACTTACCGATTATAGTCTTGTCTGCATGGCCAGCACAGTCGGGAGACCAGGTCAGGGCTGTCGTACTTGTCGCAGACATATGCGGTCATACTCAGTCGTTGGAAAATCAGTGCAAACAAGCCCTAGTCGGTCACAAATTGTCAGTTTGTCATAGAAAACTTATCGATTATAGTCTTGCCCCCACGACCGGCACCGTCGGGAGACCAGGTCGAGGCCGCGAGACTTGTCGCGGCCATATGTGATCATACTCCGTCGTTGGAAAATAAGTGCAAACAATCCCCAGTCGGACATGAATTGTCAGTATGTCATCGAAAACTTGTCGATTATAATCTTGCCCGTATGGCAGGCAACGTCGGGATACCAGGTCGGGGCCGTGACACTTGCCGCGACTATATGTGTTCATACTCAATCGTGGAAAAATCAATGCAAACAAGCCCCAGTTGGTCACAAATTTTCTATTTGTCAACAAAAACTTATCGATTACAGTTTTGCCCCCACGATCGACATCGTCAGGATACCAGGTCAAGGCCGTGGCACTTGTTGCAGCCATATGTGATCATATTTTGTCGTGGGAAAATCAGTGCAAAAAATCCCCGGTCGGCCACGAATTGTCAGCTTGTCATCGAAAACTTGCAGATTATAGTCTTACCCGCATGGTCGGCACCGTCGGGAGACAAGGTAGGGGCCTTGGCACTTGTCGAGGCCATGTGTGGTCATGCTCGGTCGTACAAAAATCAGTGTAGACAATCCCTAGTCTGTTACGAATTGTCAGTTTGTCATCGAAAACTTGCCGATTATAGTCTTGCCCTCATGGCCGACACCGTCGAGTGACCAGGTTAGAGCCTTGGCACTTGTCGTAGACATATGCGGTCATACTCAATCGTTGGAAAATCAGTGCAAAAAATCCCCAGTCGGTCACAAATTGTCAGTTTCTCATCGAAAACTTGCCGATTATGGTCTTGCCCGCCTGAACGACATCGTCGAGAGACCAGGTCGGGGCCGTGGCAATTGTCGCGGCCATATGTGGTCATACTCAGTCGTGGGAAAATCAGTGCAAACAATCCCCAGTCGGATACGAATTGTCAGTTTGTCATCGAAAACTTGCCGATTATAGTCTTGCCCGTATGGCCGGCACCGTCTAGAGACCAGGTAGGGGTCGTGGCACTTACTGCAGCCATATGCAGTCATATTCAGTCTTGGGAAAATCAGGGCAAACAAGCCCTAGTCGGTCACAAAATGTCAGTTTGTCATAGAAAACTTATCGATTATAGTCTTGCCCCACGGCCGACACCGTCTGGAGTCCAGGTCGGGCCGTGGCACTTGTCGCAACCATATGTACTTGGTCGTGGGAAAATAAGGGCAGACTATCCCCAGTCGGTCCTGAATTGTCAGTTAGTCATCCAAAACTTACCGATTATAGTCTTGCCCGCATGGCCGACAACGTCAGGAGACCAGGCAGGGGCCATGGCACTTGTCCCGACCATATGAGGTCATACTCGGTCGTGGGAAAATTAGTGCAAACAAGCCCTAGTTAGTCACGAATTGTCAGTTTATCATCGAAAACTTGCCGATTATTGTCTTGCTCGCATGGCCGACACTTGTCGCAGCCATGTGTGGTCATGCTCGGTCGTGCAAAAATCGATGCAAACAATCCCCAGTCTGTCGCGAATTGTCAGTTTTTCATTGAAAACATGTCGATTATAGTCTTGCCTGCATGCCCGACACCGTCGTGAGACAAGGTCGGGGCCGTGGAACTTGTCACGACCATATATGGTCATACTCGGTCGTGGGAAAATCAGTGCAAACAATCCCCAGTCGGACATGCATTGTCAGTTTGTCACCGAGAACTTGCCGATTATAGTCTTGCTCGCATGGCCAACACCGTTGGGAGACCAGGTAGGGGCCGTGGCACATGTCACGGCCATATGAGATCGTACTCGATCATGGGAAAATCAGCTTAAACAAGCCCCAATCAGACATGAATTGTCAGTTTGTCATCGAAAACTTATCAATTATAGTCTTGCCCCCACGACCGGCACCGTCGGGAGACCAGGTCGAGGCCGTGGGAAAATCAGTGCAAACAATCCCCAGTCGGTCACGAATTGTCAGTTTGTCATCGAAAACTTATCGATTACAGTCTTGCCCCCAAGACCGGCACCATCGGGAGACCAAGTCGGGGCCGTGGCACTTTTCGCAGCCATATGCTATCATACTCGATTGTTGGAAAATCAGTGCAAAAAATCCCCAGTCGGTCACGAATTGTCAGTTTCTCATTAAAAACTTGCCGATTATAGTCTTGCCCGCATGGTCGACACCTTCGAGAGACCAGGTCGGGCCGTAGCACTTGTCGCGGCCATATGTGGTCATACTGAATTGTGGGAAAATCAGTGCAAACAATCACCAGTCGGACATGAATTGGTAGATTGTCATAAAAAATTTGCCGATTATAGTCTTGCCTGCATGGCCGGCACCGTCGCGAGACTAGGTAGGGGCCGCGGCACTTGTCGCGGCCATAAGAGGTCGTACTCGGTCATGGGAAAATCAGTGCAAAGAAGCCCCAGTTAGACACGAATTGTCAGTTTGTCATTCAAAACTTATTAACTATAGTCTTGCCCCACGACCGGCACCGTCGGGAGACCAGGTCGAGGCCGTGGCACTTGTCGCGGCCATATATGGTCATACTCCGTTATGGGAAAATTAGTGCAAACAATCCCCAGTCGGTCAAGAATTGTATGTTTGTCATCAAAACCTTGTCGATTATAGTCTTGCCCGCATGGCCGACACCGTCGAGAGAACAGGTCGGGGCCGTGGCACTTGTCGCAGCCATGCGTGGTCATCCTCGGTCGTGGGAAAATCAGTGCAAACGAACCGCAGTCGGTCACGAATTGTCAGTTTTATATCGAAAACTTGTCGATTATAGTCTTGTCCACATGGCAGACATTGTCCGGAGGCCAGGTCGGGGCCATGGCACTTGTCTCGGCCATATGTGGTCATACTCGATTGTGGGAAAATCAGTGCAGACGATCCCCAGTCAAACACAAATTGTCAATTGGTCATCGAAAACTTGCCGATTATAGTCTTACCCGTATGGCCGGTACCGTCAGGAGACCAGGCAGGGACCGTGGCACTTGTCGCGACCATATGAGGTTGTACTCGGTCATGGGAAAATCAGTGCAAACAATCCCCAGTCAGTCATGAATTATCAGTTGGTCATCGAAAACTTGCCGATTATAGTCCTGCCCGCATGGGTGGCAACGTCGGGAGACCAGGTAGTGGCTGTGGCACTTATCGCGGCCATATGCGGTCATGCTCGATCATTGGAAAATCAGTGCAAACAAGCCCCAGTTGATCACAAATTGTCAGTTTGTCATCGAAAACTTTTTGATTATACTCTTGCCCCCACGACCGGCACTGTCAGGATACAAGGTCGGGGCTATGGCACTTGTCACAAGTGTATGCGGTAATACTCGATCGTTGGAAAATTATTGCAAACAATCCCAGTCGGTCGTGAATTGCCAGTTTCTCATCGAAAACTTGCCGATTATAGTTTGGCCGCATGGCCGACACCGTCGACAGTCCAGGTCTTGGCCGTGGCACTTGTCGCGGTCATATGTGGTCATACTCAGTTGTGGGAAAATTAGTGCAAACAATCCGCAGTCTGTCACGAATTGTCAGTTGGTCATCAAAAACTTGCCGATTATAGTCTTGCCGTATGGCCTACACCGTCGAGAGACCAGGTCGGGGCCGTGGCACTTGTTGTAGAGATATGCGGTCATACTCGATCGTTGGAAAATCAGTGCAAACAATCCCCATTCGGTCACAAATTGTCAGTTCCTCATCGAAAACTTGCCGATTATAGTCTAACCCGTATGGCCGACACCGTCGAGAGACTAGGTCGAGGCCATGGCAGTTGTCGTGACCATATGCTGTGATACTCGGTAGTAGGAAAATCAGTGCAAACAAGCCCCAATGGACACGAATTGTCAGTTTTTCATCGAAAACTTATCAGTTATAGTCTCTCCCCCACAATCGGCACCGTCGGGAGGCCAGGTCAAGGCCGTGGCATTTATCACAGCCAGATGTGGTCATACTCGGTCGTTGGCAAATCAGTGCAAAAAATCCCCAGTCGGTCACGAATTCTTAGTTTGTCATCAAACTTGCCGATTATAGTCTTGCCTGTATGGCCAACACCATCGAGAGACCAGGTCGGGGCCGTGGCACTTGTCGCGGCCATATGTTGTCATCCTCGATCGTGGGAAAATCGGTGCAGACAATCCCTAGCTGGTCACGAATTGTCAACTGGTCATCGAAACTTACCAATTATAGTCTTGCACGCGTGGCCGGCACCGTTGGGAGACCAGGTAGGGGCTGGGGTACTTGTCGTGGCCATATGAGGTTGTACTCGGTCGTGGGAAAATTAGTGCAAACAAGCCCCAGTTGGTCACGAATTGTCAGCTGTCATCGAAAACTTATCGATTATAGTCTTGCCCCCACGACGGGCACCGTCAGGATACCAAGTCGGGGCCGTGGCACTTGTCGCGACCATATGACATCATTCTCGGTCATGGGAAAATCATCGCAAACAATTCCCAGTCGGTCATG
>JANSVA010069198.1:0-12007 GCA_025504915.1 Erythroxylum reticulatum | reverse complement strand
AATGATGATTGTCAGAGGAGTTTTGAGGAGCTTAAGCACAGATTGACAAGTGCACCAATCTTTACTTTGCCTATAGAAAATGAGGGTTATATAGTATACAGTGATGCTTCAAGAAAGGGTTTGGGTTATGTATTGATGCAAGGAGACAAGTTAATAGCTTATGCCTCGCGACAACTAAAACCTTATCAACTGAATTATCTAACCCATGATCTAGAGTTAGCAGCAATAGTTTTTACCTTAAAGATTTGGAGACATTATTTGTATGGAGTTCAAACAAGGATTTTTACGGATCGTAAAAGTCTTAAGTATTTGTTAAGCCAAAAGGAACTGAATTTGAGATAGAGAAGATGGTTAGAGCTAATTAAGGATTATGATTTGTCGATTGAGTACCACCCAGGAAGGGCAAATATAGTGGCGAATGCTTTAAGTAGGAAATCCTCAGTAGCCCACATTCAGATGGTTTATCTACCATTATTGGAAGAGATGGCTAAGCTAAAAATAAGATTGCCACAGGAGGAACTTGATTGTATCATTGCTAATTTTATAGTGAGACTGATACTTAAGGAGAAGTTTAAGGAGTTATAAGCACAAGATCCAGAATTGAGCAAGCTCCGAGAAGAAATTCAGAATGGAAAGGAATTCAAAGTGGTAGTCAGGGATATACAAAGAATTGAAAGAGCATTTCTGGTGGAAAGGCATGAAGAGGGATGTAGCAAAATATGCAAGTAAATGTCTAGTGTGTTAGCAAGTGAAGGCTAAACAACAGGCACTTTCAGGCAAGTTAAGGTCATTGTCTATTCCTGAGTGGAAGTGGCAAAGGGTGACTATGGATTTTCTAATGGGTTTGCCCAAGACTAGTAGGAAGCATGATGCCATATGGGTTATTGTTGATTGTTTGAAGAAGTCAGCCCATTTTTGGCAATCAAACAGACTGATTCTTTGCATATGCTAGTAAAGAAGCATATTGATGAGATAGTGAGACTGCTCTATAGTTTCTGACAGAGATCCTCGGTTTACTTAAGGATTCGAGGAAAGCTTATAAGAGGCTTTGGGAACTAAATTGAATTTTAGCACTACTTTCCATCATCAAATAGATGGTCAATCTGAGAGGACCATTCGAACCCTTGAGGGAATGCTCAGGGCATGTGTGATGGATTTCAAAGGAGCTTAGGATGAGCATTTACCATTGGTCCAATTTGCTTACAATAATTCATACCACTCAAGTATTCAGATGGCTGCATATGAAGCACTGTATGGAAGGAGATGTAGAACTCCTATATGCTAGGAAGAGGAAGGAGAAAGGAAATTAATCGAACCAAAGTTACTCCAGATGATAGTTGACAACGTCAATCTAGTTAAGCAACAACTTAAAACAGCACAGGATAGAATGAAGAGTTACACTGATGCACATCAAAAGGAAATGGAGTATGAAGTTGGTAAAAAAGTCTTTCTTAAGACATCTCCTTGGAAAGGTGTCATGAAATTTGGCCAGAAAGGTAAATTGAGTCTGAGATATAAGGATCCCTATAAGATTGTTGAGAGAATTGGACCATTAGCCTATAGGTTGGCGTTGGCCCTGGAATTGTCATAGATACATGACATCTTTCATGTGTCCATATTGAGGAGATATAGATCCGATCCCTCCCACATCATTCAGACCACTAAGGTTCAGTTGAGAGATGATCTGAGTTATGAGGAGATTCTAGTGGAGATTTTGGACACTAAGAAAAGGGTCCTCAGGAACAAGACAATTCAAATGGTCAAAGTCTTGTGGAGAAACCACTATGTGGAAGATGTTGGCTCTTGATTTTAGATCCCAACTATCAGTTTGAATACCAAAAGATATTTGACTTAGGTCTTATAACAGATTACAAGGCGACCATTTAAGGCAGTCACGTGAGCATAGTGTAAACAAAAAGTGGAAAGCATGGCATTTATAAGAAATCTCATTATGGTGGTAAAGGAGAGTTCGCCACGGCGAATTCATAGAGTTATCTCCAAGGACCCTTTGGGAAAAGTTCGCCATGGCGAAAGTCATTCTTCGCAGTGGCGAAGTCTCTTTCAAAAAGGTTCACCATGGTGAAACCCTTAGAATCCAAAACCCAAACTCCAACATTCAAACATTCAATAACCAATATTCTAATCACACATGCAACTGAGACATAAATAAGAACATGCACAAAGAACTTTTTCCAAGTCTCAATCTCATTGCATAAACAAGGTAAATGTTTAAATAAGCATTCATTACAAATTAACATTTCCCTCACCATCTTAAACCAAAAATACAAAATGATGCTAAATGTTGACATGCCTATAAAGCTATCCAAAATCACTAACTTTGTACGGAATATCTCTATCTTGGAGTTTTTGATGCCTTGCAAGGATCAATGATCTTCTCGTTCTACGCTTGAGGAGTGGAAGGTAATGGGGTAAGTTGCGAAGCTCAACAGCTTATACATTTATAGCCATTGGCATTGAGCCACGCATTCAAGCATATATATATATGTATAAAACAACTCAATACTCAACAATTTAAACTCATAAATCATAGTTACAAAGATTTCATCACAAAGAACATGTCATGTAATTTATCATCACAACATAACACTCAATTATGCAACATGATTAACAAATCAATGATGAAATGTATAACAATTGGCTCGAGAGTTCCGTGGAAGAAAATGACTAAACCGAAGTTTATACCGTGAAAAAAATGAGTATGATTTCTCAAGATCTCGTGGGCTCAAGCGGGTAGCCTGGAGAAGGCTATATGTTGACGTGCACGTGACTAACGAAACGTTCCTCTCTTGCCCAAACACAATCAAATTTCAATGCTTAACTCATTTCACACACATTCATACTTTTCATGCTCATCATGCTTTTTCTCTTTTCACTTCCACATAATGCCATAAAATTTTTCAAGGCAATACATGATCATAATCATAATGCATTTTAAAAAATTTCCATAGTTCAAAACAAGCAATTTAACACAATATACAAGCAAGACAATTTGCCTATATTACATAACAAATATAAATATATTACGCACCTAATTTCACTTGACAATCCAAGTTCAATGTTTTCTTTCCTCTTGCTCTTGGATCAGGTTTGCTTGGTTTCCTATAACCAACCAAGTTCTCATTCAAATAACATTTAAAGGAAATTCATAAGGCTTCAATAATCAAAAATGCTAAAGTTTAACTATAACCCTTTCAAAATCCATACTTTCGGGGTCAATTTTGCATGATCATTATGATCAGATAAATGAAGCAATTTGATGATACTTTCTTCTATAAAAATGTCCCCCATTATCTTAAGTTTCTAATAACATAAAAATGATTCAATTTGGTTCAGTAATCCGAATGTTATACCCCAAACATGTCGGGACTGTCCTTATGCTAAAACAATATTCTATCCTTAAATTCCTTCCAAAACTTGATATCCTTAGAGACCAAATTTAAACTTGATTTCTTCATAAAAATTATATCCCTATGTCTCTAATTTACTCCAAATTAAAAATCACTCAATTTGGATATCTACAGAAAATGTTATGCTCAAAATACCGAAGCGTGTTTTGTGCTGGAAAGTTTGCCGCGACGACCCAGAAAAGTTTGCCGCCCAGACAGGAAAAGTTCATGTGAAATCTTACAAGTTTGCCACAACGAACCCCCTAGTTGGATGCAGCGAACTTCATATTATAAGTTAGCTGCGCTGAGCAAAGGAAATTTGGCCGTGGCGAACTTTGACAGAAGGATACGCAGAACATGTTCATTTTCCATATTTCACTACTCACCTTTCATATATAACCCATGTTAAACCTAAACCAACCCTTCTACTTCATTTTCAACCCCATTTCAACCCAAAATCATTCACAAATACATCATAATATATCTTTGATAATTAACCCTAAAAGATTAAAACATTTTCATATACCATTCATCAACAACCTCCTATACACATTTAACTTCATTTTCACTTCTAACTATCATCAAATATACTTCATCCAACAATCAAAAATAAAGTTGATGCTTATACTTACTTATTTAGCTTCAAACTCTTTAAGATCTCCAAAACCCTAGATTGATTTTCTCCTCTTCTTCTTTTCTTCTCACACCTACGATGCTTCTCTCTTCTCAAACAAGCCAACAATTTTCTTCTAATTTATACTCTTAATGGTTGTAAAATGTCCATTTTGCCCTTCCATTAAGCCTTAAAACCTTTTAACCTTAAGTGACCTGCCAAATTTTCCCTTTTTGTTATACACTCTTAACTCTTTAATTAACAAACTCAAGCAATAAAATCCAACTAATATTGACATGCTAATTAAACTCTAAATAAAATAATTTATCTAACAAGACCACAAAGTTTATTTAAATCATGCTTAATAAATAAGGAGAAAAATTCGGGGCCCAACAGAACAGGCCACGTAGGAGCCCATGGAAGCCATGAAGGAGAAGTATCCTTACCTCTTCGATGATTCAGGTAAGAATTTTGAGGACGAAATTCTTTTAAGAGGGGAAGAAATGTTAGCCCCAAAATTTTTTTCTCTAACTAAGCATGATTTAAATTATTATGAGGTCTTTATGGATTTATTTTATGGAGTTAATTATTATGTTAATTTTGGTAAGATTTTATGACATAGGTTAAGTGAATTAAAGTGTCAAGGTAGTATGATTGCATGAAGGGCAATTTTGGAAGACCATTTAAGGTTAAAAGAACCTAAGCTTATAGGGAAGGGTAAAATGGACCTTTTGGGCTCATTAAGGGTAGAAAGGAGAAGATGAAGGGTGGGCTCGCATGTGAAGAAGCCAAAAAAATGAAAATTAGATGAGAGAAGAGGGAGAGAGTGTTGTTGGAGGGAAAAGAAAGGAGAGAGAAAAAGGAAGAGGAAGGTTAGAGCTTCCATTAGAGCCAAGAAACTCATTGTTTAGTGAAGATTCAAAGTAAGTTTATGTTTAATCTTTTGGATTTTTGGAAGGATTTTGGTTCAAAGAGCTTAGGAAATGCATAGATTTAAGTATTTTAGGATCAATTTTATGTATATGTTTCTTTGGGTTTTCCAATTTGAATTCTAATTTAATAGGGATTTTTGCCAATGTTGAAGCGAGGCAAGAGAGGCAAGTGGAGCAAGAGGAGAGGCATCCTTGAGCAAGTTTCCAAGCAAGGGAATTAAGGTGGGTTTCATTTTTATGATTGAGTAATGAGCCATGATTATCTTTTCAAATTTAAGAGCATTAAATGATTTCAATTGCTTTATAAATATGGAGTTTATTGCTTTTGAATGATTTGAAAGAATTTGCTATATGTTTGGTATATGGACTTGTTTGATGAATTGTGAAATGATGATGGAATTGCATTTGGAATATTACATGCTTATGAAAATCATGTTTTTGGAAAAGTGCCATTTTGGGCAACATGTTTGCAAATTGTGAAATGCATGATTATATGAGTTTGGTTTGGTCCATTTTGTATGTAAAGTGAACTTTGACTAAAGGCTTCTCCCTCCTGCTCATTAATGGCATGGAGCTCCTTCACAAACTCCCCTAAGTTCACAGCTACGCAAAGTCATTATGTGAGATTGTGATAGTATGTTCCGTTCACGGCTACACAAGACCATTTATGGAATTGTTTTAGTACGTTCTATTTATGGACCTAACCAAACCATTTTGATGTATTTATTGATTATTATATATTGGCAAGTTTTATGGATACATGACTTATGTGAGTTATGAATTGGTTTGACAAGTAGAGAAATTGAGAAATATTTGCCTTGTAGATTTTAAAGAAAATTTGCTATGATTATGAATGTTTTACGTGGTTTTTGCTTATTATCGATTATAAAACTATTACCCATGAGAGTTAAGCTCACCCCCCTTTCTATCCCATCTTCAGGTGATGAGCAAGAGGTCAAGCAACCAAGAGTCAAGGCATCACTCCACTTTTGCAATGCTTTTGTATTTTAAGTTAGATTTTGTAAGCATAAGGCTTTAGATGCATTTCAAACTTTTTAGGGCAAGTACCTTTTGTATTTTGGGTTTTCAGATTATGATTTATTGTGGCTTGAAATACCATTAAATCTTTGTAAAAGTCTTATATTATGATGTTAATGAAAAATGATTGTGTTTTGCTCATGACTTTCCAAGTCCTTACATTGCATTTTTAATCTTTTTGTAGGTGTAGAAATTGTGTTCTAACTTTAGGATAAAAACTGTATTAATCTAGTTGAATTGGATAAAGTTGTCTTCTTAGAAGTTGTAGCTTATCTTTCTAGCTTTCTAACGATATAAAGTCTGAAATTTGTGGATATCGGAGTTAAGAGATATGATCATTATAAGATGGTAATGCTGCATAGGATGTATACATAGAATAATTATGGTATACGGAGTGATATCGCACTAGGAGAGTTGAATTTGGAAAGAATATGAGTGAGAGGGGAGTTAGAATGGATGTAGGAACCATACGATATGCTTTGGAGAGTGTAGTTAGTGATTTAGAACTTTTGGTGATGTGAGGAAGACATTGTAGAAATCCCTTCATCTGATTCATCTTAGATTGAATCCCTTTGTCTGATTCATCGTAGACTGAATCCCTTCTTCTGATTAACCCTAGGCTGAATCCCTTTTTCCGATTTAGCTTAAATTGAATCCCTTCGTCTGATTCATCTTAGACTGAGTCCCTTCGTGTGATTCATCTTAGACTGAATCCCTTCTTCTGATTCATCTTAGACTGAATCACTTCGTCTAATCCATCTACACTTTTGGAAATTTGAGATTTTGACCACTCTAGATGGCAAAATATCTCTTTAAGGTCTGCATAAAAGTTGTAGATATCGAAGCTCTCTTTGAAACCGAACTAAAACAACCACAATCAGATATCTTTAGTGAAAGATATGCTAATTGTCCTAATATAGGTACAATATGATTGAGGGCATAATCATGTTTGATTCTTTTGGCCATAACTTCATCATCCAACCTCCAAATGAAGTGATTCTTGAGCCAATAGCTTCCTAATGTATTTTTGTATCTCTCCGTAAGAATTAATAACCTTCAGTCTTGATTTGATAAATATTGATGAAAAGAAAGTGAGGGATCGATTAGTAGTGCATGACTAGGTTATGAACATACTTCGGTATTTTAATCGTATCTTGATCGGTAGAGCTCCGAATGAGATGATTCTTATTTCAAAATAAACTATAGACGTGGAGTTATAATTATTCTAAAGAATTCAATTTGTGATTTTGGTGTTTTAGTAGTGGGGACATGCCACCCTTGCGGGATGATACCTAATGAAGGTTCATTGAAATAACCCTATATGATAATACGTTCACATTTTATGACTCCGAATGTTGGGCTCTAGAAATGGGGTCCAATAGAAAATTAACAAAATCTTTGTGAATAACATGACTTCTCATGAAAAGCTACTTAAGGACAGACACAGACCAGCCTCCCGAAGTTAATTTTTCACAGGTTATTTCGAACTTTTGGGCCTTGGTAAAACATAGTTTTTACCTTAATTAGAATAGAATACATAAGACAAGAGAAATAACCTAGAAAGAGAGCCTCCATTTTCCACTGTGGGAAAAAGCTAAGGAAGAGGAAGAAGGAAGAGAGAGAATAAGAGAAAGAAGAAGGTGGAGCTTCAACTGTTTCAACCTCCAATCCTCTAAGTTATCTTTTCTTCTTTTCATCTTTTATTTCATTCATTTGATGTATAAGATGGAATTAATGATGATGAATATTGGGTTAAGGATGTTCCAACTTCTTTAAGGGATTTATATTTGATTTAAATTAATCTAGTTGCTTTCTTTGTTAGTGACGTTGGGTATTGTGATTATTTTTTGTAATTGCATGCTTCAGTAATAAATTAATTGTAAACGATCAGTAATTATATAGAGAGAGATCTTGTGTGAGGACCCAGTTGTTTATTGGAATGCTTCCGAACTAAATAAGTTATGGGTTGCTTTGTTAATCGAGAGATTACATGTTCGGTAACTCAACTTAATTAAGGTTTATGATTTAGGGCTTAGTGATTTCAACTCGAGAGAGACTAATCCACCCTTCGAAATTCTAAGACTGATATCGCATTAACACAAAATTGACTAATTTAGCATTGATGATAGGATAAATCCCCCTTCTCATAACTTGTCAATCTTCCTTATTTGAATTTCAAATTGTCAATTGGTGGTGCTCAAATTTGATTTCTCACATTAATTTAGAATTCTCATTTCAATCACTCCATATTCAATTGTTTGCTTTTCTGTTTGGTTTGATTTTCATTTTAATTACATTTTTAGGACTTAGACAAATTAGGATTTAATTAGTTCACTAATTCCTCATGGAATTGACACCTCATATACTATGCTATGACACGTGCACTTGCAAAAATATTGAGGGTTTTATAAGATTAAAACTTGTTCAATAATAGAGTGTTATACATTGAAGTATCCAAGTAATTAAGTTAGGAGGAATACCCAAAGCTTCAAGCATGTGAAGAATAAAGTCCCAAACCACTATTTCAAATGTTGTTTGAAGATCATTTTTCAAAACACAGTTCTTTCCAAATCCTTTTAGGTGGTAATTCTTCAACAATTCTTGTGCAAATAAGATATTATCTCCAACATTTGAACCTTCAATGAAAGAAACTTGAGATCAATTGATGAGGGTTTGAATAACTTGCTTTAATATATTTTCCCAAAGCTTAATGATAATCTTGTAGAAAGTGATGCAACAAGCAATAAGTATGTAATCTTTCAATGAATAAGAATTTTTTACCTTAGTAACTAGGCATGTAGGTAAAGTTCCAAGCTATCAACATTCTGATATTAGTTAGAATTTCCAAAACAACTTTATATACAAAAGTTTTTAAGATATACATCCCTTTTTGAAAAAATATGCAATGATATCATCAGATTTTAGGGCCTTGTTAAGGTTTAAGATAAAAAGGACTTTTTGCATCTCATCTTCAGAAGAAAAAAAAAGTAATAAGAGAGCTACTTTACTAGATTAACAACATATTAGGAATAAAGGTATTTAGACTAGCCACAGAAGATAAATGTAAAGTTGCGAACTTAGAGAAATTGAAGAAATGAAAGGCATAGCTTTTAATGATACTATGTTGCAAATGAAACATGAGAAATATATTAAACAATAAAAGGAACAAAAGCTAATAATAAGAAAAATTAAGAACAGAAAAATTGAAATCATCATATAGAAATAAACTTGTTAATGACATCTAAAGTTGAATCAAATAGTGTGATATTTACAAATAGATGAAAAAAATGTCTTATAATAAAAAAATCGGTTGCAATTAATGAATGAAATTATTCATTTATATGGTAAAGATATTTTATTTGTTTATTTTATCAGTTATCTTAATGTTTAGCAGGAAAAATAAAATATCTACAATAATTATTCTGTAATTGAAATTATAATGTGATCAAAGTTTTAAGATTCAAATTGTATTTAAGTATTATTTCTAAATTGTTCCTAATTATATTTTCTTTAAAACGAGATATTGATAGAATAGTAAAACTAGCAAATACTGTATTTCTTTCTTTTAAAGAAAGTAATTGATCTCTTAAACTAAAGTATAAAGATAATAAATATGTGTACTTATTGGAAACAAATTCATTAAATTGGTCCACTGATGAAGATTTGAGTGGAACATTACTTATACATTTTTGAATGTCCTTATTATGATAGTTATATAATTAATCCTTACCAAAATATTTTTAAAAGGAATAATAAAACAATTGCATTACCATATTATTGTAAAAATCAAATTTCAATAAACAAAGTATAACCGTGAAGATTAACAATAATATGCTCTGAGAATTAGGGACGTCTAAAAAAAAGTTCTTAATGCTAAAAAAATGAATTGCTTTTCTTCTCCTAATGAGCAATAAATTATGGTGCTTAGAACATCAATATTCAGCTCCTTAGTTTAGCTTAAAGTATACCACAACAAAGTAGCTTGAAGTATTTCACAACTCTTTACCTAGTTCGTTTTAATTTTTAAAGCTTTAAAGATTATCATTTGCTACACATTTCACTCTATTTCCATCTGTTAACTTAGTTATATTATGCCAGTAATGGCTGAAACAATTTCCTTTATCCATCTCCTCAAGTTTATTCTCAAATTCCTATATCGTGATAAGTTTTTTGAAAATTTCTTAAATCTATCTTCCTATAGATCCCATAAATGTAGTAATTTAAGTTATATGGAGTTATACCTCATCTTACTTGCCTATGTGACAGTGTTTCTCCACACATTTTTAAATAAACTTTGTTGCAACACTACATTGATTGCCCCCATATTACTATTATATAATTGTAATTAAAGAATAATTGATTGACGGATTCTTGTTGCATTTGATAGAGACAAAAAATATTGTGGATTTAAATGCATCTAATACTATTATATATTTGAATTTTTTGTTTCATTGTCATCAATATAATAAATACTAAGCTTGGGATGGAACTTTGATCCCAAACTAGTTTATGCTACATCACCTATAAAGAGAGAGATTTTAATAATGTTAGACTTATCTATAAATATGCATGATCTAAGAGAAATTTAAACGATTTTATCTTCTCTTACAGTATTGAGGTAGTAATAGGGTACATTGCACATAATAGAAGAGAATGCTCTCAACTGGCAGTTTTAGGTTATTCCTCTTACCATTTCCTTGACCTCAGTATTGATAGGCATCAAATGCTTAAGATTGCGAAATTTGAGGAGTATATACAAATGTCCTTGGTTATGCTACTTATCAAACTAGAAACAAGTAGCATTTTCATTATCAATGATGTATTTAATGTTCTAGTTCATGATGTGCCTTAAATTTAACATTTGCATTAATGTCCAAGAGGTACTTAATGTTTGAAGCTCTATAGATTTTCTTCATGTAATAACTGGGTGTGTTTCGACTTAATCAATAAGGATTCCTTATCTATAAGAATTTACCATATTTTATGGAAAAAATTTATTTTTTCGACTAATCTAATCAACTTTACCCCTAAGCCTCCTTCTTCTTTAGTGGTAAAAACTTTTGTTCACTTTACTTTATCATATGATGATTTATTTGGATCCCGTATCCATAAGAAAATTTTCACTAATTTCTCTTTTGCGTTGATGATGATATAGTCTAGGAAATGGTAGGAGCTCCAATGCATATACATATTGCTCATTATGGATATTAGGTTTAATCTTCTAGTTTATGAAAGGTCACTGTTATTCCAACTCCTTATTCTTCTTTGGAAAACATTAAATAAAGGTTAAAAATATCTATTCATGAGTCTTATAGTAGTTAGAATCCTAAGATATTTTAATGAAGGTTTATTAAGCTTTTGACATATTAATTTACCATATACTCAGTTTGTTTAGGATTGTTTCCTAACATAAAGACATAAATCTTCTTTAGGTTGATTATAAGGTTCAATATGTAACTAAATTATTGCATAATTTCCATGTACAATCTTATATAACTTTCATTAGTTTCTCATAATAAAATAAAATAATCAATAAATTATATATGATTGATCTTTACCTTTTGGCATTTGTCCTAGTAGGTGAAGCTACTTTTTTCTCTATTGTTCTTGTCTATTAGCCATGAAAACATTTCTATATAGGTTGTTAATGTGTAAGGGGAAAGAGGATCCCCTACCTTAAACTTTTTTCTCCTTTGAATGTTTAAGTGGTGTTAGTCCCTAATAACACGAAATAAGGGGTGAATTAGGGTAAGTATTCAATTTAAACAAAAAGTTACTAACTTGGATAGACATTTGATGAGCACAGCTATTACACTTGAAGTAAATCACACGTTAATATAGAACTTATGTATAATATACGACGTACACAAGAAGGGGGGTTGATATTTCTTTTTGTGAATACATAAAGCCTTTGATTTTTCTTGAAAAAGAAACTGTTTTAAGTATTAGATGAATACCAAATCGCAAATAACTTGTACAAACTTGTATAAGAACAAGAGTATTTAAGAGTCATGAGT
>JANSVA010069171.1:0-12008 GCA_025504915.1 Erythroxylum reticulatum | reverse complement strand
ACTTCCAACATATCACATATAACCCATCTTGTGTCTAAACCATCTTTTCTATTTCATTCCAAGTTTAAAAATTTTCCTTTTTTTTCTACACATAAATAATCGCCAATAATTTCTCATTTAATAGAATGGTTCGGGTTTGGGGTCCAACATACCTCCTTTGTGGTGCACCTGAATAACCTCCTTTTGCATTGGCATATTCAATGGAATCATCTTAGAGTGTAGGGTATATTAGCTTGATGGTTAGAAACATAAATTTCATAACCTTTTACCTGTTGCACACTTCTTAAGGCAATCTATTGCACTAAAATTATTAAATTGGAAATTTGATGTTTTAAATTGGAAACACTTACCTCATTTACCTTCATGTAGGATAAATCTTGTCTAAATCCAAAATATTGGGAATTTGTAGCAATGATGGAAATCAATCTCTAGTAGATTGTATGATTTTATTCACTATTTCACCTCCCCTATTAGCATCTATCTTTTTTCTCTCCATTAGTAGTAGTCCTTTAGAGAAGTATTGGATGATGAGTTGTTCAGATATCCTGTGTTGTAGGCAACTGATGCACAACTATTTAAGCCTTTCCTAATACTTATAAAGGATTTCAGTATCCTTATATTTGATTCCATAAATTTCCCTTTTAATGTTGAAAGCTCAAAAAGAAGGGCAATATTTATTCAGAAATAGACTCACCATATTTGGATATGATTGATAAAATTAAGAGGCAAGTAAAACAACCCATCTTTAGATTTCTTATATAAGAAGAATGGAAAAACCCATAACCTAATTTGCTCTTTAGTTACCCCATACGATCTTATACTTGAACATAATACATAAAACTCCTTGAGATGTTTGTTGAGATCTTCTTTCTCAAGGCTATATAACTTAGACATTAGATGTATTAAGCCAGATTTTTGTTCAAATCCCACCTCTAAGTTTAGAAATTGGATCTATAATGGTTGTTGTTTGACATCTAGTGCAACCAATGCCCTCAAGGTCCTATTATTATTATTCACATTGTTTTTCTCCATGACTTCTTCTAATTCAGACTTAGTAGATAAATAAATAAAATTAAGTGCAATCTTTGGTTTAGTGGAGGAGGATGCTTGTTCTTGCCTACAATGAAGTTTGGCTTCCCTCCTCAAGCGTTCTACTATCTCATAATCAAACTATAGTTCATTTGTATGAGAAGAATGTGGCATAAAAAGAACATAAATACTTTAAACCAATCATAGGCAACAGTGCCAAAATTTTGGTATGATCGAGTCAAACAAATAATAAAAAACTACTTTAAAGATTAAAAATAAACTAATACAATGGTGAGTAGGATCATATTAACATAGATTGGTAGTATTCTATTCTTTTTATTAAATAGAAAAATAAAATAAAAGGGAAGTTTTGCAGTAAGAAAATAAAAATAAAATAAGATCAAATAAAATGAAGCAATATAATAAATAAAGAAAAATTAATAGATCGAAATACCTTAGCAAAGGAGTAGTTTCTATTCATCCATATAGTTGATCATCACTGTAAAAACAAATTCACTTACCTTTAAACAAAATTGATTATAGTTATTGGTAATAACTAACAACCCCTCTCTCCTTACCTAATTGATAATTAAGATAAGATTGTTAGTTATTTTCCTTTCTAATAAATAATCATAGAAACATTTATAGGATTAATTTGAATTATTTTATCTACCTCAAGTAGCATTACAATTTAGAGAGACATAATTCTAACTAACAAACATAAGATGCTTGATTAATTAAATTATTTTATCTACCTCCCTCAACATCAATCAAATACTCTCTTACCTAAACGACTATGTCAATTTTGCCACTACAATTAGAATTAACAAACAATTACATATTTATTCCATTAACTTTTCCTTTCAACTAATGCCCGATCAAGTTTTACATTTTCAAACATGTAAATAATACATAATCTCTATTAATTAATGCACAATTACACCAAAAATTAAAGGAACTACGCACAATTTAATCACTATCACCAAATGGGATTATGGATTTGCTGACAAGTTACATATCTTCGTTTTTGTTGAAAAATTGAGAAGACTTGATTTCTTCCATCTTCATGCAAATAAGAAAGAATAAAGACACACCTGAAACCCAAAATTCCTAATGCTCACGTCGCCATCATTCGCTGGCTCCTTCTATAAATAGGATACCCCAAGCCACCAATCCTACACAACTAGCAAACAATAATTATCACAAACCTGAAGAGATAGAGATGAATTCTCTTCCGAGTCTTTTAATGCCCCCATATTTTGTTGTTCTTCTTGCCTTCTCGTTTCCTTCAATGACACTTCAACTCATACTCACTATGATTTCCCTCGATGCCTTTTCGAGAATTCCGAGAATCCCACCTCCATTTCCAATCTCGTTTACACTCCAGAAAGCCCCTCTTACTCTTCTGTCTTGGAGTAAACCATGCAAGACCCGTACAACTTCCACTCCTAAACCTCTTATCATTATCACACCAACAGAAGTATCCCATATTCAGGTCGTTGTTCTTTGCCCTCGCAAACATGGATTGCAGCTTAGAATTCGAAGCGGTGGCCATGACTATAAGGGTCTTTCCTATGTTTCTGATCTCCCATTCGTGATCCTAGACATGATTAACATGACAAAGATTGATGTGGACTATTTTTTTTATAGAGCTGAAGCATAATAAGTGAATAAAAGAGAAGAAAAAAGAAAAGGTTTTGCCTTAGAATACCATAATATTATTAACAGCAATTAAGCTCATTATATAAAGCTGAAAAACATAAGAATCAAATAAAATTTGTTGATATCTAGCTACATCTCAACTACTTATTTTAAACAAGGAATAAAATACTAAAG
Source organism: Erythroxylum reticulatum (assembly GCA_025504915.1). Taxonomy (NCBI): domain Eukaryota; kingdom Viridiplantae; phylum Streptophyta; class Magnoliopsida; order Malpighiales; family Erythroxylaceae; genus Erythroxylum; species Erythroxylum reticulatum. Next base: position 9,143 of record JANSVA010069171.1, on the reverse strand, counting down.
ATTTGATCCATCGATCAATTATTCTGTAGCAATTATAAGGAACGTTTTTAACACTCCTCCTTGCCTTAGCAATCGCAAAGTTTTAATGTCAAAAAAATCCATCCTCTTGATGTATTGCATTTACCTCTTTATTTTGTGACATCCAAATCTTCTCCATATACCCAATTTGTCCACATTTTCTATATTTAATATCAGGCCTCCACCAACATTTTCTTTGTGGATGATTTGTTTTTTTGCAATGTGGGCATGGTGGATATAAATCATCATTGTTTCTGTTGTTGTTGTTGTCAATCGTGTTGAAACTCTTGTTTTTGTCTCCTCTTGAATTTTTTTCTTTTGTTAGCAAAGCACCTTTAATGGTTCCTTCTTCTCTCATCACCGTCCTTTATTCTTGTGCCTATAGTGCATTTACTAATTCTGCCAAAGACATGCTTGATAGATCCTCAGCTTCTTCCAATGCAGAAATTTTATATTCATATTTTTCAGGTAAGATTACAAGAACTTTTTGCACTATTCGTTCTTGTTAGAATTATATACTGATAAGTTGACAGTTAAGTTAGTTAGTCATAGTTAGTTATGTTTCTTATTCATTCTTAAGAAATTTTGTATAAATACCTTTAACTAGATAAGATGAAATAGTTTTTCACCTTTCTTAATTCAGTTTTTCTATTATGGTGTCAGAGCAAATTACTTCCGCTTCTCTAGTGTTTTTGGAATCTTTCTAAGATTTTCAAATTTTCTTGCACTTTCTTTGCAACCAAAAAAAACTTTATAGTTTCTTTACAGTCTTTTTCGTTAATTGAACCTTGCTACTATAGCTAATTTCAATGCCTGGATAGCTAATAATCATACTTCTAGTTCAACGTCAAAACCAAAAGATAATCCTTCCAGTCCTTATTATCTTCATATTAATGAGAATCCAACTCTTGTTCTTGTTTCTTCAATTCTAATTGGACCAAATTATCATCAATGGAAAAGATCCATAAAAATGTCACTTCTATCCAAGAACAAACTTAGCTTTGTAGATGGATCGATTCTACAACCACTTCGTTCCAATGCTTTGTTTGTTCCTTGGGAAAGATGAAACAATTTGGTAATCTCTTGGCTTATTCATTATGTTTCACCTTCTATTGCACAATCCATAATTTGGTTGGATTCTGCCTATGAGATATGGAATGATCTCAAAGCTAGGTTTGGTCAAAGCAACTCTTTCGTATATGTGATCTTCAACTTGAAATTTATACCTGTTAATAAGGTGTTCTTTCTATGCATGAATACTTCACTAAGCTCAAAATCTTATGGGATGAATTGCAAATCTTGCATCCTCGCCCATCTTGTTCTTATAACCCTCAATGTTCGTGTGGTCTTTCCAAGAACATTAGGGATATTCATGAGAATGATCAGGTCATGGCTTTCATTAAGGGACTGAATGAAAACTATTCGATTGTAAAATCACAAATACTGTTGATGGATCCTTTGCCTTCCTTGAATAAGGCATTCTCTTTAGTTATTTAACAAGAATGACCTTTGGAATCTGACGTCAGTGCTTTAGCTATTAAAGGTGTTAATGCTTCTACACCAAGAAAGTTCTTTAACAGTTCAACAACACCAATTTGCATCCATTATGGAAAGGAGGGTCATACTATTGACAGATGCTATAAGAAGCATAGGTATCCTACCAATATGAAGAGTTCCAAGAAACCTTCCAATCAAGCGTTAATGATGTCGATATTGAAGATCCTAATAATCAATTTTTTGATTATCATTACTCTGAAAATATAGAAGATCAAGTTTCTAATTTTCAATTTATTAAGGATCAGTATGGTCAATTGTTACAGCTATTACAAGGTCTTTCATCTACCTCTCATCATATTAATGCAATGACTTTGTTGAATCCTATACAAAAAAGTCCACTTCAAGTTTGATTCCTTCAAATGGTGAGATTGATTTCCACATTTCATTAAATATTTCTATTATCAATAATTCCCATTATAGTGAATGGATTGATGATACTGGTGTTATAGATCACATAGCATGTTCTTTAGCATTTTTCACTCTTATAAAATAGTTCAAAATTTTATGTGAATCTTCCTAACAAGTGTAGGGTTCCAGTTACTCACATTGGCACTATTTATTTGAATAACTCTCTAAAACTTTTAAATGTTTTATGCATGCCAAATTTTACTTTTAATCTTATATCCATTAGTAAATTAACTAATGATCTTTCTTGTTGCATAATTGTCTCATCTTTTTATTGTATAATCCAGAGCATCCAGCCATGGAAGATGATTGGGGTTGATGAGCATTCCTATAGATTATACAGGCTAAATTCAAGTGATGTTTTACCTGTTTCAAATGTTGTTGTTGTTAATTCTATTACCTGTAATAAAAAAAACTTCAATGGTATGGCATACTAGGCTAGGACTTCTTTCTTTTCCTCGATTAAAATTGTTAGTTCCCTCTGTTTCTAATGTTGAGCATCGTGACATATGTCATATGTCAAAATATAAATGATTGCCATTTCCTATTGATACTTCTGTTAGCAATGCTGTTTTTGATCTGATTCACATTGATATTTGGGGAGACAATTATGCTCCAACTTTTAAAGGACATAGGTATTTTCTTACTATTGTAGATGATTTTAGTATTTTTTAATGAAAAACAAATCTGAAGCAAGAACAATCATGCAAAATTTCATTTCTTATGTTTCTACTCAATTTAGTAGTGATGTTAAGTGTATCTGAAGTGATAATAGGCAAGAGTTTAATGTTACGGCTTTCTATGACTCTAAAGGCATAGTTCATCAAACTTCTTGGCATACTTCATCAAACTTCTTGCATTAAGACTCCTCAACAAAATAGTATTGTAGAAAGAAAACATTAGCACATTTTAAATGTAGCAAGATCATTACGATTTCAGGCAAAATTACCTATTCATTTTTGGAGTGAATGTGTGGTGCATGCTATTTCTTTGATCAATAGAATACCCACTTTTGTTATGAACAACATATCACCTTTTGAAGCATTATACTCTAAACCATCAAATTTCAATAATTTGCGAATCTTTGACTGCCTTGCTTTTGCTTCAAATCATTCTAACATTAAAAACAAAATTTATCCCAGAAGTATCAAATATGTTTTCTTTGGTTTCTCTCCAGGTATAAAGGTTTTTCAATTTTTTATTTTAAAGCTCAAAAGATCTTTACTTCTCGAGATGTTTCTGTTTATGAACATATATTTCCTTTTTCCAAACTAACGTTTGATATGCAGATTTCTAATAAGCCAAGCATTGATGGCTTAATTCTGCCTTCTTCATTGGTTTAGTTATTATATGATGGCATTCAACATATTCCTAATATTTCAACATTACCAGCAATCGATGTCACCTTATCAGATTTTGTTGCACCCACACCAGACATTATTCCTTAATCTTTTCAACCTAAGAATTAGATTCATGCTCAAGCTCCCATCTAACAACATCCATATCAACCCTTGAGAAGAAGCACTAGAACAAGTCCAAGCCACAGTACCTAACTGACTACTAATGAATGGCTACTCAAAGAACAAGTCCTCATCAACTTTCCACTATTTTCTCTTATTCTAAACTAACTCCTAAGCATTATGCATTTGCAGCTATAGTAGATCAAGAACATGAGCCACAAACTTATGAACAAGTAGTTAAGAATGAATATTGGAGAAAATTAATGCAAGCAGAAATAGAGGCCCTCCAGTAAAATAACACCTGGGATCTAGTTAATTTTCCAATAGGAAAGAAAACAATCTGATGTAAGTGGTCTTCAAAATAAAAAGAAAAGCAGATGGATCAGTGGAAAGATACAAGACTGGGCTAGTTGCTAAAAGCTACATACAACAAGAGGGCATAGATTTTTTGGATACTTTCAGTCCAGTGGCCAAAATGACAAAAATATGACTTCTCCTTACATTAGTAGCAATCAAAGGGTGGCATTTACATCAACTCAACATCAACAATGCCTTTCTTTATGGTGACCTTGATGAAGAAGTGTATATGCAACTTCCTAAGGGCTATGAAGGTACCAGAACAAAGTTTGCAAATTGGATAAATCTCTTTATGGCTTAAGACAAGCTAGTCATCAATAGAACGCTAAATTGACTTTAGCCTTGCTTTAGTACAGTTTCAAACAAGCTACATCAGATCACACTTTCTTTCTCAAAAATGGAAGTGAAGGTTTCATGGCACTTTTGGTATATATGGATGATTCCATCATGGGTAATGATCACATGGAAGTAATTCATAACATCAAATAACACATACATGATACATTTACAATTAAAGATCTTAGAGAACTCAAGTTTTTTCTTGGACTTGAAGTATTAAGAACAAAGCACGGAATAATTATTTGTCAAAAGAAGTACACATTGGACTTACTCAAAGCTACTTAGCTTTTAGAATCAAAACTAGTCTCCACACCAATTTTACTAGAAACAAAGTTTTCAAAGGATAGAGGTGAGAAATTGGAAGGTGTTACACAATTCAGAACATTGATCAACAAGCTTCAGTATCTGACTACAACTAGACCAGATGTCATGTTTATTGTCCAACAGTTAGCACAATTTCTTAATTCTCCTACAATGGATCACTTGGCTGCTGCTCACAAAGTACTACGATATTTAAAGGGCTCTATTAGATTAAGAAGAGTAGATTCCTTAGAGTTTCAGAGCTTCAGCTGGATGAGCTAGCTTCAACAGACCCTTCCAATCTACTTAAAGTTAAGCTTCATGATAAGTCAAGAAAATTCCAACAGTAAACACTTCAACAAAATGACTTGTACTTCAAGAACTCCACCAAAACAGAACTTCAATGCCTCGGGTCTGCACTTATCTGCACCAACTTCTAATAAACAATGTTTTCACTCAAAATATGAAGGCTTTGAAAATAGCCTTCTGTAGACTGATTGCACTCTCTGGAAATAGAAATTTATGGAAGCAATGGTTGTATTTCAGTGTTTGTGAATTTTTTTTTAGAAAATCAGTGGTTGTAAAATCAGTAACTATATAACTTCAAGAAATGGAGATTTTTCACTTTCAAATCTGCTTCATTCCACTCTTAGAAGTTTATTTTTTCTGTCACTCACCTTACACACATACACAACAATACCACATCAACAGCAAATGCAAAAGAAAAATGTAAAAACTGATGAAGTGAAGAAGATGAGATTTTTCACAAATTGTTGTTGTTACTATTCCATTGATCTGAAACTGATGGTTTTTGAGCTTTTTCAACTTAGCCCTTCACACCATCCTTGCTTGATTACATCATTGGTCCAAAATGAAACATAAAAACAGCTAATGAGTAGGATCTTGACAAGTTTATCCTCTCATTGGTCAGTGAGTACAAAAACAGCACTGCTATTTAATACATTAGCAAAAAAATTGACAAGAGTATCACCTAATGGTTTAAAGCTACAAAAGTAAAACGACAACTGAAACTTGCTACTTTTGGAACAACAAAAAACTGATGCTCGACTCCACTAGCTTAATTTCCCTTAATAACCACTGTTGACTTGTAAAATTTAATTGCTTCAGGTTTGTGAAAATTTGCTTCAGACATCAATACCCTGCTTTGGATTTTCCAGCTGAAGCATCTCCACCTCCTGCACGTTTCCAACTTCTTCATTCTTCAATCTTCCATCGCATGTAGCTTCATTTTCCATGTTTATCTTGCATTGAACTTCATTACTACTCTGATCATCAATCAATCGGACTCGGATTTATGAATTCAACATTTCTGAATTGCCACTAAGATCATCATTTCTAACTTCCTCTTTACTGTTGAAAGCTTGCTCTTCATTTTAATCCTCTTCTTCACTCTTACCGAACTTGCAATCTCCTCCACAATCTTCAACATAGCTGGTTGCATGAAACAACATAAATCAACAACTTCTCCTTTGTTTTGTGTAGCCAGCACTCCTACCATCTTCCTCAAAGACTCAAATCTCCATTTTGGTAATGCGTTAGTAAATAAATCAGCAAGCTGAAAGTTGGATCTACAAAATGCCATTTTAATTTCCCATTCTTTAATCATTTCTCTAACATAATGATACTTCACCTTCATGTGCTTGGTTCTTACATGATTAGATGGATTTTCAACCATGGAAATGGCAGCACTTAAATCACAATAAGTGGTTACACAATTTTCCTTCAACTCATCCAAATCCTTCAAAATTTTCTTCAACCATTGAACTTGTTTGGAAGCCATATTCACAGTCACATATTCAGCTTCAGCTAATGATTGTGCTACACTTCTTTGCTTCTTTGAACACCAAGAAAAAACTCCTGAACCTAAGCTACAGCAATAACCACTTCTACTCTTGTATTCATTACTTCCAGCATAACTTGCATCACTAAACACATACAACTCAACATTTTCCCTTCTTCATAACTAGATTCCATAATCAATGGTGTGCTTAACATACCTTAGTATCCTTCTAGCATACAAAGCATGTTGTCTTGATGGATTTTGATTGAAACTAGCCAATATATTAACAGAGCATGCAATGATGGGTCTTGAAGAACACAAATACATTAAATAACAAATCATACTTCTATAATAGGACACATCAAATTACTCACCTAACTTTGTGGTCTCCAGTTTTAGCTCATGCTCCATGGGGGTTGACATGCCACTGCTATCTTTCAAGTTTAATTTTCCAATTAATTCTTCTGCATATTTCCATTGATGAATGAAAATCCCCTTTTTCCTTTGATCAATCTCTAATCCTAGGACGTAACTCATCTCCCCCAGGTCTGTCATTTCGAATTCAGACCTCATTAACTCCTTAAAATCCTCCACAAGCTCCTCCTTAGTTCCAATTATGAGCAAATCATCTACATAAAAAGAGCAAATCAATTTTCCTTCCTTATCTCCCTTCATATACAATGTAGCCTCACTTTTGCTCCTTATAAATCCATTTTGTAACAAGTAGCTATTGATTCTTGAATACCAAGCTCTTGGAGCTTGTTTTAAACCATAAAGAGCCTTCACTGTTTTGTAAACTTTCTGCTCTTATCCTTCTTTCACATACCCTTCGGGTTGCTTCAAATATACATCTTCATCTAACATTCCATTGAGAAAAGAACTCTTCACATCCATTTGATGCACTTTCCATCCATTATTTGCTCCCAATGCCAACAACAATCTCACAATGTCAAGCCTAGCTACTGGTGTATAAGCCTCGGTGTAATCCACTCCATATTCTTGTTTGTATCCTCTCACAACCAATCTAGCCTTGTGCTTGTTGATTGATCCATTCGGGTTGAGCTTGGTTTTGTAAATCCACTTCAAATCCACTACTTTGGTTTCACGTGAAGGTAAATCCACCAGCAGCCAAGTGTCATTTTCTTCTATTGCTTTGATTTCTTCATCCATTGGTCCTTTCCAAACTCCTTGCTTAATTGCTTGATTGAAGGTCTTCGATTAAGCTCCAGCAGGCATAGCACATGCAAGCATCATATATGCATCATTTGGTTCTTCATCTGCCACATTATACATGAAATAAAAAATGGGGTTAGTTTCATTATAAATCGAGACTAGATCTCTTGATTTGTGGGCACTATTTGAGCTTGTATCCTCCTCTTGAATTTCTGAACTTGAGTCATCACTTCCTAAACTGGGTGATGTCTCTTCTTAGTTCCCTTCCTTTTTAGAATTGTTGGAATTTCCATCAGCTATCACTTTATCATCTTTTTGATTCCTTTTCTTTTCAAGATGGTCATAATTTCCAGCTGCTATCCCTTCATCATGTGGTTCTTCTCTTGCAACTTCTTTAGCAATTAGCTCATTCATTGGTATTTCAATGGTAACTCCTCTTGACTTCTTCAACGAATGTTCATCCCATTTCCATCCTTTATTTTCATCAATTTTTACATCTCTAGACACAAACATCTTCTTAGATTCTAGATTGTATATTCTATACCCTTTGGATTCCAAGCTATATCCTATCATTACCCCTTTCTTTTCTTTCTCATCCAATTTTGTTCTCTTTGGTTCAGGAATGTGCATGTATGCAACACATCCAAACACTCTCATCTGATGTACCTTTAGCTTAACTCCAAACCAAGCTTCAAATGGTGTCATCTCCTTCAAGACTCTTGTTTTTAATTGATTCTGCACATAAATAGTAGTGAAACATGCTTCAGGCCAAAAATTCTTTGGAAATTTCATGCCAAACAGCATAGTTTTAGCCATCTCCACAACTGATCTATTCTTCCTCTCTGAAATCCCATTTTGCTAAGGTGAATATGCAACTGAAAACTGATGGAAAATCCTTTCTTTTTCAAAGCAATTCTTCATCTCATTCGAAATGTATTCCCCTCCTCTATCACTCCTCAAGCATCTCAATTTCTTTCCACATTGGCTTTCAGCCTCAGCCCTCCATACTTTGAACATGTCAAACACTTGATCTTTTCTTTTCATAAAGTAAATCCAAGAGTATCTTGACACATCATCAATAAACTCCATATAATACCTACTCCCTCCAACAGATGGTGTCTCCATTGGTCCACAAACATTAGTGTGCACCAATTGTAATTTTTTTGTAGCTCTCCAATCACTTGTTAGGTATGGTAACACATGGCTTTTGCCCTTTGTACAAGCTTCATGTACGAATTTCATCTTGCTACTCAATGATGGTATGCCATGGACCAGCCCTTTCTTTTGCATTTCCACAATATAATCCAAGTTTGCATGTCTATATCTTTGATGCCATAATTGAGTCATTTCTATCGTTGAAAGAGCAGCAAAAGCTCCATCCACTTCTTGCATTTTGATCTTGAAAACCTTGTTAACCATAGGAACTTTGTGCACTAACTCACCTTGCTCATTAAATATCCTGCACATTTCATCTTCAAAGTACACCTTATATTTGCTTTCCAATAGCTGATCATCACTAATTAAATTTTGATCAAGTTCAGGAATGTAATACACATCATCAAGGATTGCATTTCTAGCTTTTGTACCTAGTTCCACAACCCCCTTCCAAGAAACCGGAATAATCTCACCATTTCCAATCTTCACTGTTGGATTGGAAAAAACAAAGCATGCTATATTTGGAGAAACGGTAGATTTCAAAACTTTTAAGAAATCATTACTTGCAGCGGAAGCAA
>JANSVA010069153.1:0-12009 GCA_025504915.1 Erythroxylum reticulatum | reverse complement strand
ATGAAACTTCTATACCCTCAACAAGATTCTGAGCACAAATTTTCTCAAGGTTGGCTTGAGAAATTCAAGCTACGATATGGTATTAAGTCATTTCGCCGTTTCAGAGAGAGTGGTTCGGTTGATATACAAGACATGGAGAAGCAATTGGAGTCTATAAGGAAAAAATAGATAAGTTCTCTATGAAATATGTTTTTAATATGGATGAAACTGGTTTGTTTTACAGGTTACAAACTGATCATTCTCTTGCTACGAAGCAACTTGAACGAAGAAAACAAGACAAAGAAAGGCTAACAGTTGTTATTTGTTGCAATGAGGATGGCTCTGAAAAAATTCCTTTATAGATTATTGGAAAATATGCAAAGCCACGTTGCTTCAAGAATGTCAACATGAATCGCTTGAATTGTCACTACCGTGTCAACAAAAGAGCTTGGATGACAAGTGTGCTCTTTGATAAATATATCTGTTGGTTTGATAAAAAAACGCATGGTCGAAGAATTTTGTTTGTGGTAGATGATTATCCAGCACATCCAAGATGTATTGAAGGATTACATAATGTTGAGTTGTTCTTCTTGTTACCCAACATGACATCAAAAATTCAACCTTGTGATGCTAGAATAATAAGAGCTTTCAAGATGCATTGTCGTAAGAGATTTTACCGTAGGATTTTAGAAGGCTATGAGTTGGGACAATCTGATCCAAGTAAGACTAATGTTTTGGATGCTATCAATCTTGCAATCTTGGCTTGGACAGTTAATGTTCAGCAAGAGACAATAGCAAATTGTTTTCGACACTGTAAAATTCGTTCAGGGGATGAAGTTTCAAGGAATTTAGATGAATTTACTTGTGAAAACGACATTCATGAACTTGAGCTCATGATTAATGATCTCAGCTATCGCAATAAAATGAATTATCAATAGCCTATTGGATTACCGGGTGAAAATGATACATGTTCAGAAGTCCAGAGCTTAGAAGAAATTGTGGCTACTATCCTAGAAAATAATGTTGATGATTAAGTTAAAGATGATACAGTATCTTTGGAACTAGTTATGCGTAAAGAAACACTTATCGTGTCTAGAACTCTTCACAATTTTTTGGTACAGTTCAAGAACACAACACCAAAAATTTTGGATGCAATAAGAAAAGTTAGATATGAGCTCCAACTAGACTTAAATTTTAAGAAAAAACAAACAACACTAGAATCATATTTCACTAAATTATCTTAGTTATATTTGTGTAAGTTTATATAATTATTAATTTATGATATTAATGAGATCCTATATTTACATAGGAGTATTTTGAAAATATTATCTTATCGAAATTTGTTAAATTTTCAACTGACCTAAGTCGAAACCGGAGAAAAATATTATCTTAGAGAGTTTATTAATTTACCAAGTATCAATTTAAAAAGGTTCTACTGTAGTATGGTAGTTCTTACACGGGCTATTGGTATAATTATAACTATAATAGATCTGTGTGCAATGTTATGATGCAACAATTGCCCTTGTTTTACTTGAAAAAACAACACTAAACCTAATTATCTTCTTAATCCCATCTTTATTATGCTTTACTTAATTTTAATGACATTAATAATGCCATTCTTTAGGTGTGCTTTGAGTGAAATTTTTTTAATTACTTTTTTCAAACTCGTAAAAGACAAAAAGAAAGGTAATGGATTCGTTAAACACAGGAATCATTCACACACTTTTTCTTCTAGTTTTGAAATATGAATAAAAATGCTATACATTAATATAAACCAAATATTTTTTAATTGCACAATATCACTACCTGAGAGAACAGTACTTGGACAAATTTACATATAATTTCAAGAGATAATTTAAGTAAAATTCAAATTATTAATATATTTGGTTAAACACTCAAAATCTATTAAAAAACAAAGATACTAACTATTAGGGTTTTTTTATTTTTCTTATCTTATTGAGGGAATTAAATGACTATTCTCTTTTGAGTTTTTGATTATCCATACCCAAGAAAAATTCTGATAAAGATCATCTAAAATTATAAAGTTGTCTTCTTGCTAATCAATTTTTTATTTGTTTATTACGGAGAAAAAGGTGTACCAAAATGGTTACGATTATCGCTTAAAATTAAATGCTCTCTTATCATTTTCTTAAAAAATTGTACTTATCATAAGAAATGTATTAATCCGAAAGAAAAACACGTAAAGCAGATTCAAAACAACTATTGTTGAAATTAATTGAAATATGAGGATAGTTAAGCCCCGTAAAAAGTCGGTCTTTGAATTTATTTCAACCATCATCTCATCTCCTCATTTCTTTCTTCTGTTAATGAAATGATATCTAATGTAACATTCCCATCATCTCTGCCAATTGGCCCACTTATAAATGACTCCAGTCCGAGTGTTAAAATGATAGAGACCATCTTGTCTGATAAACCAAGTGCAGATTGCTCTGTCGTCAGGATCGCATGTTGCGAGAAAGGATTTGTTTGGAACAAAGACTTCAAAATGACCGCCGTGGTTGGCACCAAATACAAAATCACACCAAAACCTCGTACGTCCAAAGAAATCCATTCCAAAAGAGAAGTCATATTCATCGCGAGGTTTCAAACTATGATGACCAAGATCATCATCCTTTGAAGCACAGTGGACATCCACGTTGTCTGGGTTCATTACATTGAATATTTGAACTGTGTACTTCCCTGTGAAAGATAAGCTGGAAGAGGGATTTGTCATCGACGCTAGCACAAGAATAAAGGCGATGTAGCTTCCCAGTCTTTTCATCTTTTAGGTAGCTAGCTTTAGATATTGAGCCCGTACCTGTGCCTGCTTAAAAGATAATTGTGTTTATATAAGCCACAGCAGTTAGACTTGTTCGATGGATCAAATTCTTACCTGGGGCGTTTCGTTTCATTAATTAACGTATGTGAATTTATTGTTTGACTCTCAAAATTAAATGTCATATGCTTTTTCATAATTAATTATATTTATGACAATCCATTAATGCATTAGAACCAGCTTCTCAGCCAATTAAGGTAATACTGCGTTAATGCACAATGTTATGAGATTTTGTGGTTTGCAAATTTTAGTATTTTACACTTCTCCTTCAATAAAGATAATAAAATTTCCTTTTATTATTCTCTTTTTTATATATAGATTTCCTTTTTATTTTATTTCAAAAAAGAATTCAATCTTCTATTTATGAGAAAATCATTTATTATAGATATTTTACGAAACATTACTATCCGTTTTATCGTGTACCTTATCTGCATTGTTTTCGTATATAGCAATAACTTTTGTTTCCTTAATTTTTAGGCCCATTCAATTTAAATTTTCTCGTCTTTTATTTTGGTTTTTAGTAAGAATCTCTGTAGAGATATTAAGTCTAATACAATTTATTATTTTTGTGTAGGTCCAATTACCCTCAGCTGATATTAGTTAGTTGATAATTTAATAGTTTCTTATAGTTCAAATGATTTTCTTAGCTTTCTTGTAGCTCTGTATATATACCTAGATTTCTTCTTTTGATTAACAAAAATATTATTTTTCTCATCTTCAGTTGTTGAAAAATGTTCTTCTTGATATCAAAGCAGTTTCTAATCCGCGAAGATTTTGAATTCGAAAATGAGGTTCATGGTTGATTCTGCGATTGAAGATGGAAGTTGAAAGATCTAGTTCATTGCCACAAAATGAGAGAGAGATAGCAGGTGATGGGTGGATGATGAACACTAGTAACTTTCTGACCTTACAAGGATCTGATCACCCTCGTATAGTCCTAGTGACAACTCCACTAATAGATAATAATTACCTTTCATAAAGTACAACTATGAAAATGGCACTCAAGGCAAAGATGAAGTAAGGTTTTACAGATGGAAGACTCCAAATGCCTAGTGAGAATTCTCCAGGTTATGATTCGTGGGGTATATAGTGGAGAGCATGATTACTTCTTGGATCTTAAATTCAATGTGTAAGGAGCTGGTGGATGCCTATCTATATGATACAAGTGTTTATGAGCTTTAGAAGGAAATTGAGAAACATTATGGTGGGTGTAATGGTCCTATCCTTTATCAATTACGTAGAGAGATCAACACAATGACTAAAGGTAATACGTCTGTTGCAAAATACCTCACTTATCTTAAAAGACTGGAATGAATGAAGATGTTTAAGCCTACTCCTAGATGTAACCGTTGTAGATGTATACATGGAATTGGAAACGCTATGGATGAGCTGAACTCGGGCAGTAAGTTGATGCAATTTCTAAGGGAGTTAAATAAAAATTAGATAGTAATCAATAAACTTACAGAAATAGCAAAGATGAAATTCACTTTCATTTCTACCCATTATGAAATGCAGAACCTGTAGTTAAGGAAGTACTAGCAGTCAGCTGGTCTAATGTTCTCTTATCTTTTTTTTTTTTCCTAAGCTTGGCTTGATTGACTTTTATCAAGCTTAATCCTGAGTCACTACAACAAAGTAGATATTTAGCTATTTTTTTTATGCTCGAAAAATCATTGGCAAAAGTTATCATATTGCGACAATCTTACAAATCGTCATTAAAACTAAGCCTTTAGTGACTAAGTGACTATTTAGATAAGCTTATATCAGTAGAGCTTTTGTTAGTAGAACTTTTGTCGGTAGAGTTTTTCTGAGAAGAGCTTTTCTAAAAAGCTAGTTGACTGTTTTTTTTAAAAGAGCTTCATACAGTAGACTATTTGCCAACATAAAATTATAAATAACCATGGAGAGAGAACGAAGAACAAAAAATTAAAGTTTCATTCTCCCAACTACTACCCTCTAAGCACCATCATCCACATCAAATAGTACATATAGTTCAAAAACTTGAGGCAAGTAAAATATTCTCACTATCATAAGTCACAAGTATAAATAGAATGGGAACCTTTCTATGGCACAATAGCTTGATAATTGAAGCTAGTTTCACTCAACCAGGAATGTGTTAATATCATCCATTTGACCATAAGGACATTAAAAACATGATAAAACTCAAACTGACATCAAAACTGAAGAAAAAACAAGTGTCAAATAGAAACCTGATCAAGCATAGCCTCGGTGATCAAATCCCCTGCAACCTCCATAGATTTGGAAACAACACTCAATTCATCAATAACCCATTTCGTTCCACCAACTGGTTGCCCCACAAAACCAACAAACCTCTGCAAATCCCTGACCTCCTTATGCATAACTTTGGCAATCTTCTTCTTGGCCAAAGCAAACACCACATGATCCATCGAGTCCTTATTCATATACACCTCAAAACTAATTTCATCTCTACACGGGACAATTATATTATAGATCCTCGAAATCATATCGTGCCTGCTCTTCAACTCCATCGTTGCCAACAACCCCTGACAATACCTACGCCCACTCGCGTAGAATTTGAACATGTTTTGTCCTTCCTTTAAGAGCAACGGCGAGTCGTCTCCTTCTCCAATGCCCAAGAGACTAAAATTCTTCTTAAAGATCGAATCTTTGGTCGCAAATGTTTGCGTTGTTAACGCAAAAACATCTTTGTTATTGTGAAATTCTAGAAAAAGTATACCAAAAAAAAACAGGCACTGAACAGAACAACCCAAAGAAACAAAAGTCACTTTTGATTTTGATATATACGTAAGCAACACAAATTTGTCTACCCGAAAAAGCTACATTTTGGGGCTTTTTTGAAAAGCTCCAAATTTTAGCTTTTGAAAAAGCTTTATTTTAGCTTTTTAAAAAGCCATTTCTACTTTAAAAGTGCTTTTAAAATTTACAAGAAAACACTCATTTTTTTTTCCTTAAAATAGCTTTGCAGTGAAAAAAAGCACTGTTGGAGCCTCCAAAAGCAAAACCAAACAGGTGCTAACTAAAAAAGCATGAGAAAAGGAACAACATTTTATGATGAATGACAAAAATCGTTCCTAAATGGTGAACATATAGTGACGATTACTGAAAATCGTCACAAAATGATCCACAATTTGTGACGATTTCAGAAATTCGTTGCTAAATGATATTTTGGTGATGCTTTTTAGAAATCATCACCATAATTTATTAAACATTTGGTGACTAATGTTCGAAGTCGTCACTAAAAGGTTCACAATTGGCGACGATTATACAAAATTGTCATTAAAAAGACATTTGGTTTTTTGCTACGTTTTTTAAATTATTGCTAAAAGTGACCATTTGGCGATGATATTTGGAAGCATGACCAAAAGACCAACATTTGATGACGAATTTTGAAAATCGTCACCAAATGTTACACATTCGGTGACAATTTCTAAAAATCGTCACTAAATGGTCTATATTTAGTGACGATTTCTAAAAATCATCACCAAAGGTTCTACAGTAACTTGCAACACATTTGGTAACCATTTGCCTAAATTGTCACTAAAGGGTTGACATTTTCTAAAATTGTTAAACTAACATTTTTATAATTTATCACAGTTAAGATAAATTTTATTTGAGATTTGTTTTGAATGTTTACATCGTATTGTTGAAAAAATACATACAACATAATTTTAAGTATTAAACAGTAGTATTAATTAATCATTAATATTTACTAACATTGCAAAATTTAGTTATAAAATTTTAAATAATTGTATCAATATAATAATATGATATATAGTGTGGTACGAACTTTGAATTAGATATTTAACAATTCATACAGTCATAGAACAAGAATAATAATAGTCCACACTCATTAGTAAGTATCTTAACCCCTAACTAGTAAGGAGATTGTTTGACAAATTCTTACAGATACAACAATAAATCAATTTTAAAGCTGAGTCCACTTGATTGCATCAATAAATGACAATGATATAATTATTTTTTTGATTCCAAGTGACATAAGAGTTTGTAAAGATAAATGAGTCCCTGATGTCTAGATTCCCGAGAAGGGTCCTTGCACATTCGAAGACACCAATTGAAACAGTAACAGTTCTTCCCTCAGGTGTAGGATTTTTCACACCCTTTTGCAACAACATTTCTACTATAGTTAAACTTGTAAAAGATACAGTGAATGAGTCGCTAGATTTAGTATGGAAGACAAGTTCTCCAGATGAACTGCTAGTACGAAATGGTTTATCTAAAACACAATCAGTATAGAACTTAGATGTTGTCAGAATAGTAAACCATTAACGAACCAAAATTAGAGTGACATGCATACGTGAATGACCAGACAAAGTCTGTGGAATTTACAAATTTTCCAAAACAACCGATTTTCCTAATCCTTTACGGACCGTTGTGACATCGCTCCTGCCTCTATGGGCATACATGTCATCTTCGATATTCAAGGAAGCTTAAACAACATGTAGTATATACCATCAAATGTGCATATATATAATAACTTCATAAAAGGAAATAAGATGAATATAATAAGGAAAGTGACCTTGTTCAGTTGATACTAAACACCTTAAAGCAGAGGATCGTTTATAGAAAGCAAACGATGATTAGTGTATGAAGTGGAGATTTTTTTTGCATTGGTTATTTTTTCAGTAGGAACAATTTTGCGACATTCCTCCCAACGGAATGAATTAGGGCCATCCAGAACTAGTTGTCATGTTGACACTCCTTGATTAATAATATTAAGAGGTATATTCTACAAATGTCGATTTAGAATAAAATGATGATATGTTCAACTCCAATTTCAATGATAAGTGAAAGTAGTCTAGTTTAGCACTTATCTTCAATGTGCCTAATGATATGAAAGTTACCCTTACTAAAATTTCAGAAATCTATTGTGTATTTTATATCGCATGCAAAATTTAGAATTTAAAGTAGAATAGACGTGGTTATATTCTTAATGTAAAGAAATATGATATTATCTATATTGGACTATATTACTATAAATGGAAATGAATTAAAGTAAAATACTCTTGAAAACTTTTCATCAAATAATTACAAAGCTTTGATGAGGGAAGTGTTAATGGTCGATGGAAAGAAGCCAACCCATATACAAATAACAAAGACAGACAGTAAATCATGTTCGAAACATAATCATAAACATAACCTATACATCAAATGCATAATTAAGAACTCACAATAAACACCTAAAGATATAAGTTAAACTTAGCACAACTTTGTTAATGAAAATAGAACAAAAGAATAATATTGATTCAGTTAATAATGGTTCTTCGACGGTTATGACCATAATACAAAACCCAAATTAAAGAGAAGATTTTGAGAAATGTTGACAACTTGAACGAGAAGGGAGTAGCCTTTTATTGTGGTTGTCATTGAAAACCTAATACAAAATGATGCCATTTTTCTTGTTTAGGTAAACGATGTCGTTTCTTGTTTATTGTAGTTATTTGGAATTAGTATTAATTAATTTGTTACAATCTATTGTATTTGGTCAACAAATGTCAGATGTAGCAACTAATATATGGTTTGTTGCCAAAGCTCGTGGGTTTATAAATAATTTTAATAAATTTATTTTCTTATTCCAAATAAAACATAATTTAAATTAAAAATTAAATTCCAAATAAATTTTTATTTCCAAATTTTGTTGTTGACCGTTTAAATAAATTATAATTGACTTACAATTTTTAGAAAATTATATATTTTGATTATTATAATTTTGAAAATTGTATTTCAAAAAATATACATCTTAATTATTTTAATTTAGGAAAACTAAATTATATTAATTTAGCAAGACATTGTAATATAATTAGAAAACTATTTCTAACAAATTAAATTTAAAAATTAGTCATTCCCAAAAATTAAGCGAATGAAGAATAATTGCATATATAAGTGAGAAGATTAATTTAACAATTTGTATGATGTATTAGGAATACCTCATATATATATATTAATTAAGAAAATTAAGAAAGTAAAGAGATTACTTCGATTTTGGGCGATGATGTGAAAATTTGGTAGCAAACTGTCTACCATTTACAACTAAGTATGGTGGTTGATAGCGAAAATGGTCTTCTGCAACTAAAATTACTTCATCGCAGAAACCATCGGATATTTAAATTAAATGTATCTTTTTATACACATAATAAGTTTAATAGTAGATTAAGGGCTAAAGGGTAAATGTTGTCTTGTTAGTAATGAATTTGGTTTAAATGAAATGTGGTTTGCAATCCTTATTAATTCAATTAGTAATAAAAATGAGATACAAATTTTTTAAAAATTCCCCATTTTATTTTGTTTATCTACCAAATTAAAAATAAAGATTAGTAATTCCCAAAAAATAAGCAAATCAAGAACAACTTCATATGGAAATGTGAAAGATAAAATTTTCATTTTGTTATTAGTAATAAGAATAACTCATATATGTTAATCAATTAAGCAAATTAAGAATGTAAAGAAAATGCTTGGGTTTTGGCAACATTGTGTATAATTGGTAGCAAATTTGGAGTGATAAGCGACGATAATTTTGACCATCGGAAAAAGGTAAAAAGTTTACTATTGGTGATGATTTATCAATTTGGTAGCAAAATGTTGTACAATTTGTGACGCTATTTTATTTTTGTAGCAGACGTTTAACATTTGGCCACGAAATGTAGATTCGTCACCAAATGTACTGGATGAGAAAAATTAAAGAGATGTGTTGTTCATGGGATGACAAATGACATCGTTCTAATGTCTGACGTTAGCCCCCAGGAGGCTAGGCCTCCCTTATAGATGCGTTTTTTATGGCCTAACACACAGGATCCCATCAGAACTCTAAAACATGCTTGGGTGAGAGTAGTTCTAAGATGGGTGATCTCTTGAGAAAACCTTGGGAAAAGCAAAACTGTGAGGGCTTGGCTGGGCCAAGGCCCAAAGCAGACGATATCTGTGAGCGGGTGATTTGGGCTATTGCACCATTGCATTGTAAGAAATCTTAGCCCTTTTCTCTTTGAAAAAATTTGGAAGAGAATCTGTCAATAATGGGTCAGAAGAAAAGGTCAAACTTGAAACTGAAGTCTGATTTGAACTTCCTGCATCCTTATCATGAGTTTATTGCATTTTGACTTCATAATCATGAAACAATTATGGTATCAATTGTTTCATGGTATGTAGACGCTATTGAGCTTCACCACTATATAATGCATTATAAATATATTCAACCCGTCCATCTTATATCTTAAGTCCAACACATGTAATACTGCAACAATATCTCCAACCTTAGACCAATAAGAATTAAACTTCTCTATCATCCACTCCGCCATACTCTGAATCACTGCATTAGAGTTCAACATCCACAATGATAAAACATGCTTTATGTTGGACATAGTGCTAAAGATACAGTGTGAAGTTAGATATTTTGTTCTTGAGAATAATTCAGTCCAATTATTGAATAATTTCAACTTCATACAAAGTTCTCTAGCCAAGTCCCATTGATCCTCTGATGGTACATAGGTATACTAAGAATCCCTTTCAGCTAGTCTAATAAACAACCGAGCATATGAGATTGTCGACTCCAACATCTTAAAGGTTGAGTTCCATCTAGTAGGACAATCCAAAACCAGCTCCTTTGAATTTGGAATGCATAAAATTTATGCACCATCTTCAAAAGTTTCAGCTCTTTTAGGAGTTACACTCCAATATAAAACACTATTATAAATACACTCTATTGCTTCCTTTATTGTCTCCAACCCAGCTTTATAATCAAGTTACGAATATACGCAAAACAACGCATATGAAATAACTTACCTCTAGCCAATAAGCTCCTAACTCACATCTTACCCTTCAACTTCTAAATGATAGCATCATTTATGCTATAATTATTGACTGTGATGGAGGATACTTTCTTGTGAATGTTCAAATCCATCAAACAGTCTTTCAACATGTTTGCCAATTTTGCACTTACATATGGTGTCAGCACATAAATGAGCCTATCATGAAAAAACATACCAACATAAATCATAAATTTATAAAATAATGAAAAAAAGTAAATGATAACAATATTAAAGAATATAAATTACCTCACAAGTCTATTGCATATGTAACATCCCACTCTCTTGGAGCATATGCCCAACATACTGAAGGATGTTCGAGAACATACTCTACAAGAATGGCACGTTAAGATGGTTAAATGAATTCATTTCACATTTTAATCCATCACATTTAACATAAAATATTACAATAATCATTTTGTTGCATTTTTATTCACAAACATATAAAGTCTCAAATGTCGTTACACTTCTAAAATTCATATGTACATTGTATAACAGTTGAGAGATACAATTCTTTGATACAAACTAATGACAACTGCAGGTACAACTGATCCTAACTCTAACCCATATCCAAATGCAGAAGCTATTTTAACTAAACCAGCTAGATCCCCTTTGAACCTGAAAATTAATGTTGCAATTTTGATGAGTTTGCGAGCTCAGTGAGTGAACCATCATTGATGGTTTCACTCAAGCTAGAAACATAGAGGCAAATCATATCCCAATCCAACAAGTATTTCATAACATTCAATATTGATTATCACATCACATTTTGTCAAACTCTTTTAAGTGCATCCAGATAATCATATTTTCATAAGCATATCAGATAAGCTAACATTCCATAACACAACATATCCTCATTTACTCTTCCATTATATTTCAATCAATTTAGTAACTCATTTTAATTCAAACATATGATACATATAAGAATGTATACACAGATGCATATGTATCTCTATTCATTGTCACTTTGTTGTGATCGAGCGCCTTTTTACTATTCTATATCTGTTGTAGATACTAGGCTCATTTCATATACTGTTTTGTACCCATTATAGATACGGGCTCATTTTATATCCTGTCCCGTATCCATTGTGGATACTGGGCTCATTGATAACTAAGCATGTGGCTCTTTGTGCACATTTATCAATTTTATCGAATCTAAGTCCGGCAATTCATATTCAATTATGCACACAATTCATATTCATTTCGGCATTTCACATTCAATTACTCTCATGTTTCATATTTATTCTGACATTTCACATCCAATTGTTCACATATTTCTAATGTGAGCGGAACCATGGACCATCGAGCAGGACCAGGCAGAGAGCTAGCCATGCCAGAAGGGCCCATGACCAAAGCTAGGACCAAGAGACTTAA